>JANHGN010026090.1:19238-32631 GCA_024605025.1 Megaceryle maxima
GTGTCTGTTCAAGTACCCACTCCAGCTAGTCCACTGGTATCCCATGATCCTTATGCCCAGTCTCCATGCCTATACAGCATAAACTCCACATCACCATGGCCTCCATAAGTAATCTCATTCTGTTTCAGGCCTATCTGCATCCTGTCACAGTCCACATGGTCAAAGACCACCCACTTCCCACTTTGGTTTGCAGCATCAGTTCCCACTGCTAGCTGCTGCCTAGTTATCTTATTTGAAACAGTTTTGGGCACCTCAATACAAGAAAGACATTGAGGTGCTGGAGTGGGTCCAGAAAAGAGCAGCTAAGCTGGTAAAGGGTCTGGTGAACAAGTCTTATGAGGAGCGTCTGAGGGAAACAGGGCTATTTAGTCTGAAGGAGGCTGAGAGGAGACCTTCTCGCTCTCTACAATTACCTGAAAGGATGTTGTAGAGAGGTAGGCACTGGTCTCTTCTTTCAAGTAACTAGTGATAGAACAAGAGGGAATGGCCTCAAGCTTCACCAGGGGAGGTTTAGACTGGGCATTAGGAAACATTTTTTTACTGGGTTGTCAGTCTTTGGAACATGCTGCCAGGGGAGGTGGTTGAGTCATTATCCTTGGATGTGTTTAAAAGCCATATAGATGTGGTGCTTTGGGATATGGCTTACTGGTGGACTTGGTAGAGTAGGGTTAATGGTTGGACTCGATGATCTTAAAGGTCTTGTCTAACGTAAATGATTCTATGATTCTATGAACCACCCCTGCACTTGACATGCCAGGGCTCAGCTGGCATTTTAATTACATGCAGCGATGAATTACAGCTAGCCATTATAATTGCAGATGAGCACACCCTTTCTGCAAGCAGTGATGGATGGACTTAAATCCTTCTATCCTTCTTGTTATCACCTTCTATCTAGGAGGGAGGTGGCCCTGACACATCTTCCACCATGGTCTATTTGCATGTAGATCTGGGTGCATGTTAGAGAAATATTGTGGAGGTACTGTAGTAAATGGCCCTATTAACTATTGGGAAATCTACCCCCATCTTCTCTATTCAGCTTCTTGCTTCACTGCTGCCAACCATGAACCATGACTTGGGCTCCTCCCTAGAAACTTGTCTAGTTGACTTGTGAAACCAGTTCTGTTTTATTTCCTCATTGTGAATGATGATCTAGTGTAGTGGTGCACAGGAGAAGAGCAGGTGTGTTTGGCCTGGCATCCATATTTAAAAGTTATACAGCTCCTTTTGCATTGCAGACCTCTCTGGGGCTGGGCTGGTGAGGAGCATGAATGAATCTCCCCATGAACCTGCTGTCCACATTTAAATGTCCCCTCATGGACTGTGTATTTCTTGTAAACTTAATTGCCTGGTATTGGGGTCTATTTCCTGGCACTGCTGTTGAGATTAGAAATTCCTTGGTGCCTGGAAATCTTCTGCTTGGTGGCTCATGTTTCATCTGCGGGGAGTCTGGGGCTGGCAATGGCAGAAGCAACCACTCTATGATCCAGCTGCTTTTTGGTGCCCTTCACGGGGAATAAATGGCACAGGTGGGCTCCAAGCAGAAATCCCAGCACCAGGGATTTTGTGGCCATCAGGACCCTGCTGGGATTCCTCTAGGTGGCAGGAAGCTCACGCCCTGCTGCTGGGGTGCCGCCGCCACCAACGCTGCCAGCTGTGCTGCTCGCAGCAGCTTCCCAGCCGCAGGAGTTTATGAACTCATAAAAGTATAAGTGATGGTTATTCTGAGACAGGGATTACATTTTAAGAGTTGCTTGTCCAGAGGCAATCTGACTGATGGGCCCCAACCACAGAGATTGTTTGCTCTGTACCCACAGACTCTCAGTTTCTTGCTACAGTTAGCCACAAAGCCATTCCCTTCCCTTCACCCTAGGTAATGCTGTCTAGGGTCTGCTTACCTATGTAGCAAGACAAGGTTTACATTTTTGCAAAGCAATAAAGTCAGCCTGTAGCAACCAGATATAATGAGCACTACATAAAACAGCTGGAATCTGTGTGTCTGCTTCACTGATGTTCTAAAGAAAAGTTGGTATGAGTTTTAGTGGATTCGATTTTAAGGCACAAGTCAAAAGATTGGAATTTTTTTCCCCTGGCTGTAAACTGTTTATTTCTCTTTATCCCAATTCATGTTACTGATGAGCATCAGAACATGTCCTTCAAATGGGCCTGAGCATGTTTGGAGAGTGTTGAAATGTGTGACTGTACTGCATGTGTACTCATGTGGTCTGGTCTGGCCATTGTGACCAGAAAGGATGATAGAGCTGCCTTTATATCCCCACTAATCCTCAGCTGAGCAGGGGCTGACACAAACCCTTCGTTCATGTAGGGCCATTTTCTGCCCTCTCTGTTCCACATCCCTAGGACAGTTCTGTTCCTTGGGTGTTCTGCACTAGGTCTCAACCTGAGCTCTAGCTTCACCACCAACTTGTTGCCCTTGCAGTAAATGGCAAGTAGTCAATGAAAAGCTATGTGCTGCTGAGAAACTCCATTTTATCTGCTTTATTTTTCTACTGAAAAGATCCCTTTGGTCATCAGCTTTAAGCTCTCTTTTCTTCCCCAAGAATGATGAAGAGGACCTCAAAAGAGCTGTGACTCTGTCTCTGAGTGTTTGATGTGGACCAAGTTATGCAATGTACTGCTATGACATCTGGAGATTGATTTTTGGCCCATTTCTTGGGACTGTAACATTCACATGGGAAATTTTTGGGTTTAAGAACAAGAAGTACTATTCTAGTTTCTATTTTTTCTGTGTCCTCATTAAATCTGAGTCATGTCAATCTGAGTATACCTCTGGCTGCATCATTTACAAGGATGAAGCAACAGGGGGTTTTAATGGTGGCGTAGGCCACCACAGCTATGTATTGATAACACAAAATCTTCCTAATCTTCCCGATGAGAAAGTCATCACAAGAAACTTAATAATAAATACAATGTGCTCTGTTTAGTTAGCAAATTATATTATTTTCATTGCACCTGTCATTTAAATCCTATTATTCTTCAAAGTGAGATTTCTAGTTATTAAAATAATTTCAGAGATCAATAGTATTATTATGCACCTGTAGAGTGATCATCAATCCAAAGACCTCAAAAGAGCTTTGCCAACATTATTCTGGCCTCCCAGCACCACTGTCCCAAGAAACATCTAGATGAGCTAATCCCAGTTTTTAAGTTCTCAAGTCTGCAAAGGACCAAATGCTAATGAACCTTCTCAGTTTACTTCCACTCCTTACCCATGAGGCAATCACCTATTCATTCCAAAAAGCATGAAATAAAAGGTGCTGGTTTTGAGTTGGAGGGGAAAGTAATACTTGTGTTTACACAATGCACATCTGTGTGTAACTAATGAATTCAGATCTAATTCAATAACAGGTCTGACACATAAGTCAGTAGTGATTCGATATTTGTACTGTCAGAAACCAAGCCCCAGACCACATGCAGCTTGCTCTGTCCTGTCACCTTTATTTGTTCTCCATCTCTGTCATTGGTCAAGACATGTCCCTCTGATAGGTCATGAACTTAAAAATAACACAAAGATGTTACAAGCAGAATTATTTTTTAATGACGTTGATATTCTGAGGGATAGGTCTGTAAATTTGGAAGGAAACCTCCAAGAGCATGAATAGCAATTTTAAAGCACAGATAATGTGTTCTGTAACTTAGTCTCCATTAACAAGCATAGTAGGTGATACAGGTCAGCTGAGTGCAGTAAAGCAAGTTCTTTACCATGTCTTCTATCACATTTCATAGGAGCATTTCATTTACAGTAGATTAATGTCCTAACCTCTTAGCTTACTACCATGAAACACAATCAACCCTGTGTAATAAGATTAGACAGTAGGAGCTTAATGCAGTACTAATTTTTAATAAATTTAATAAATTTTCCTCCAGTTAGAACACAATGAGAGCTCATAGACTGGAAACTGACTATCTGTTCATGCACAATAGGAAAGTTATCAGTAGTTTTCACAAAACTGGCTGGTTGCAAATAAATATTTAATGTGCTTTCCATTTCTGTGCTCTTTCATCCAGATCTGCGATCTCAGTTTTAACAGGATGATAAAGCTTGAATGGTTGGACAACATTACCAAGCAAGACTCAGTAAGATCCTGGGATAGATCTGATCTGATTACCCTGCATACAGGATTAAGAAATAATGGGCAGGTAACTTCAGTTTCTGCCAGAGAGGGTATTTCATACAGCCAGTTGTTCTCATCTGTAGCATTTTGTAATGAATGGAAAAATGCTGGGTGACTTCAGCTAACTATTCCTGAAACCCTAGTATGGTAATAGGAAATTTTCACCATTGCTTTGCTGCACATGATCTGATTTCTGCTGCCTGCCATCATTGTCTTAGATGCACTGTTATGAAATCAGGATTTCATCAAATTGTGTGCAATGCTATCTGCCACATGCTTCCCTGCTGTCCGTTCTCAGAGGGGTGCATTCCCATGTTGGAAGCCCTCTTGCAGCCTTACTATCAGAGGGGAGAATGTAATTTTTTAAGAGGTGTATTAGGGACAAAAAGCTAAATTCCTTGTGTGTAATTGAAAATTCACAATTGTAATCCTGAGAGCAGGGCTTACTTACCATGACGCTTTACAGTTCCAGGAAGAGAGGAAGTTAGTTTTGCATAGTGGGAAACCACTGTGGCTACATAATAATACGTAAGTCCCCTTAAAGAGGATTGCATGGTCCCTTGGATTTTTATATAAAAAATAATCTCAATAGCAAATCTATCTTTTTCCCCCATGCCCATGTTTTATCAAAAACCTTCAGTATAACAAGGAACTTTTCAACAATAGAGAAGTCATTTTGTCAGTTGAACATGCTATATAATTAAAGGATTAACCTTTTCTCTGAAATGCAATTAAGAAGCAGAAATAGGTTTGGAGTTAACTCCTTCCTGGTTAGATGACTGGCCAGGGATTTAAAGGTATAAAATTTAATTGTGAAATATGCATTTTTGCTGGAGTTGTACAAAATACTACTGTGAAGATATTTTGGACTGAAATATTTGGAAAATTTTCTGTCAGAATTTTGATGGAAGGAGACTATTAGAGGAAGAATGACGTGAAAAGCTGGAAAGAGGATAAAGAAATGTGTATTTTCCAATCCAGCAACCCTTCAGTCTCCTACTGCAGACAGTGATCTCAAACCCGTACACATACTCACTGGCATACACATTTACCTAAGTTTGAAAATATGCAAATACAAACTTTGAGAAAATACACCTTTTCAGTTTTTCAATATTCAACATGGCAAGTCTCCAGCCCTTCACAATAATTCTGTTTAACTCATTACTGGGGCAACGTGTGTGTATGAGCATCACACACTTACTTGCATGTGGATTTCTGACCCTGCCAAGAACACCTGGACAATCAACAGTCCTTGCAAGACCATATATCTATTTTGTTACTGCCTTAGTTATGGGCTGCAAATACTGAGACTAATTTTATATTTATTTTCACAGAAAGAGAAATATCTTGAAATTGTCACTATTATTTTACAGTAAAGAAGGGCATGGAAATGCATGTATTTTTAAGATGGGAAGTTTCTCACAAAGATTTTTTAAGAGAGTTGGTTTTTACACACAGATATCTAGCATCTTTTCACTATTTTGTGGGCCCTGTAATAAATTGCAGGATTAAGTGGTGAGCGGCTACTAGGAGAATACCGCATGCATGTTCCTGCCCAGATTACCATGAACAGTTTATGTTTCCTCTGGCTTTTGACTATTAAGACAGTGAAGGTTTCCTGACACTACACTAAGAATGCTGATGGGTTCGACCATTGGCACAGAGATCTCATGCTTTCACTTTTTATCTTACCTCTTCCTTTACCACTACTGATTTCACCACCATTTCTTTGCCGCCAAGGTTCATGACTTTAATGATATCTCGATGACATCTTCTGCTTTGCTTGTAGCCTTACTTTTAGCTTGACTTTTAGCCCCAGAGCTATACCTCAACTCCTGCAGCTTCCTTCACACTGGGAGGGGCATCTTCTTTCTCTTTTTCTCTCCTCAGGCAAAGTGGTTGTTGGGGCCTTCCTTACCTCCATCTGTACTCCCTACTGCCTCCTGAAGTCCAACCCACACAGAGCTCCTGTGGCACAGGCTTTTGGTGATGCTGTGGCTTCCCTCCTTGCCTGCCTTCTCATCACATCACGTCTACTTTTGAATATTTTTGCTGGCCTTCCCTAATTCACCATGGGTCTTCCCCTCATATCGTCTTCGGTCTGCCATGGGTTTCTGTACATCTCAGAGTCCAAGATAGTTCTGAATGGGCTAGTTTGGGGATCAGAATGTGTACAGTCATAACAGCTCAGGACTATCTTTTCTTATCCATCCCTGCTGTACTTGGCCCAGGCAAAATCTGTGCTCGATTCACAACTACCTGGGGTGTCTTTGAGTGGTACTTTATTATGCTTCACTGACACACTTTGCACACAAAATGTGTATTTTTCTCACTCAAGACCTGGATAATTGGCCTTTCTGCTTGTTCAGCGATGCCTCTTACTATTGCATGTCTTCCACTCAGTTTCAGCAATGACTTTGGATTAACATGCAGTACCAAATCCATGAAAAATATTCTCTGTCAAGTCGAAGGGTTTTTAAAAGATTGTCATGAAGCTGAGCAGGTGAAAAAATACATGTGTTTTGTTTGTGGAGTGAGATGTTTCAATCAACCTCTTTTTCAAAATTTCAGTGCCATTAAATAAAGCTAAGACGGAAATAAAATTGAAAGACTTAGTTTTGGAGTTATCAGAATGCTTGAACTACATTTGTTAACTCTGCACTCAAAAAGGGCTCCAGGTACAGAACTCCAACCGTCTTTAACTAGTAGAAGAGCTTGCACACTCATCTGCGTGTTTGTTTGTCATGGATGTGTCTCTCTGCTATCCTCCATCCCCTTCACTAAGCATGAAACATCTGCAGCACTGTTTCAAATGGTCTTGGCTTTCCCTCAAGCCTTTGCCTCAGACCAGCTTCTGTCAAAATGTCTTAAGTTAAAAATGATAGCTTAAGAAATGGTAATTTTAGGAACATTTTATTTGTAGTGTTTTATCTTGACACAATGTGCTTTGTATTCTCCACTGACCCTTTCTATGTATCTTCTTGCAAACAAATGCTTTGCAACAGGGAAGAAGTCTTTGTCTAGACCCTACTGGTACTATACTGTAATTGAAATGGAAACATTAATTTATTTATCTTTAAGTTCTTTATCACAAAGTCAGTTGTAGCGTCAACATGAATGGAAATCACTGGCCCACCACTATGCAGTGAGTCATGCTCTACAGGAAGGGCTGTGTGGTGGGACAGGTGTTCACACACACACTCAGAAACATTCACACACACTCTGCTGCTCCACAGAACTGCAGACCTTCCTCATTGTTTTGGAAAGATGATGCACATGTGCATTATCGAGAAAGGAGTCTTGCATAAACTGCTTATGCACCCACAGCAGACATTTCATTGCTTTATAGAATTGCATTGAAAGAACTAAGATAGGAGATAAGGATTAAAGCCCGTGTTGATCTGCCTTTTGGTAAACCTAGGCCTGCTTACTTCAATAAATAGAGAAGAGCTTAGCTCTACATTCTTTCTGCTTTTATATGAGTAAAAATGATGACACTTCACAAGAAAATTATAAGCTTCTGCTCCCTCCCTACTTTTCAATAAGGAGTTCTAGTTAGTTTAAAAACCTTAAAGGAACCCTGGCAGCTAAACAGACCTTCTGTTTCCCCATTCATGTGTTTGGAGAACCTAATTTAGCATAAGAAGTCTTTGTGTGCAGGAAGGAACAGAAAAAGCAACTGATAAAGTTTTTGAACAGTTAAGTGATGATTCTGCCTTGATCCATAGTTTTGGTGCAGAACTGTGTGCCTGCTTACTTCTAAATCCAAGAGAGCCTAAGGGTTTAGAGGGTAGATAGCAGTTCTGCTTGACTGTGTCCAGACAGACACAGACAAGAAGGATTACCTGTGCAGTACTAATGCCCTCTAGATAGGCGATTAATACAGTGCAAGATAATTACTTCTGACATCTCTCATTCCTGCTTTGAGAAAACAGAGTGATGGTCTGGTGCAGTTGTGTGTGTACATCTTGATCATGTGGCTCCTGACAGTGCTTCAATGTTCCCTTTGCTCTGATTCAACCCACATTAAAGCCAACTAGAAATTTTCTCCTGGCTCTAGAGGCAGCCAGCTGAAACCCTGCTGCAGAAGTCTTAGAAAGCAGTTGTGACACAGAAGGAGCAAACCAGTCCCAGCATCCTTGATTTTAATGCGTTTAGTGCTCACTGATTGCCACAGGAGAAAATCTCCTCCCAGACTTCATGCACATGATTGATAGACACAATTTTCCAGTGTATTGCTCTGCTGTTCTGAACTGCTTCCAAGAAGGTGTAGTCTGCTTTTTTTTTTTTTTTTTCCACAGAAGCTTCAGGATCTACTTCTGTCAGGCTGGCACTGTGTGTAATCTTTCTGGTTAAGTTTCTAGTCTGCAAACAGCATCAGGTCAGTCTTAGCAAACCAAAAAACAACTGTATTGACCAAGTCAGTCTTCCATAAACTTCCTGCAGAAACTTACATGGCTGCCTACTATATTCAGAAATGAAATAAAATAACCAAAATTCAAAATGTTGTGTCCCCAGCTTTGCAGCTCACAGTAATAAACATCATCCCTGATTTGAGCTGTGATAGTGCAGCTAAGCAGAGTGAAATCATATTGCCAAAAATCCTGTCTTAGATGAGGCCTCTAATGACCAGTGAATGTGTCTGGGGAGTAGGGTTCAGTGTCAGTGCCTGAGCATGTCTCACCCCCCATGCTGAGGATCTTTGGATAGGAAGAGCCATCAAGGAGAGGCTGGTAGCAAGGGCTCTCTCTCCATCCCTGGAAAGCTGCATATCATCAGGAGTGCTCACACCATCCCTGTGGCAGGGCTGTGGACCAGTACCCTTTGATCCAGACCCTGATCCAGACCTGCTGCTGAACCCTGGCAGGTGTCTGAAAATGCTGGGCAGGAAAAGAAGACTCTTCCTTCCTAGGAGATCTGAAAAACCACCTGTCTGCATTGCAGCAAAATCTTTGTGTGAAGTTAGAGGACCATTTCTGGTGGTTGGAAACTGCAATGACTCTCACATCTTCATTAGGATGTGAAAATTAATGTTTCTTTAATTCATGTTTTGACACTACAGAGATAGATCATGCACTTTTAATGACAACATCCTGCTCATGTATATTGACCACAACTTTGGGCTTTTACCTCATCACAAAATTGTTAATCTAGATCCATACTGGGCCAAAATCTATATTGCTGAAACTGTTCAAATACACTGCAATTTGGGACTACTTCAGAATAAAGTAGTTCCAAAGTGCATGAACTGGCCATGATTGATGGGGCCAAATCATTAATTCATACTGACTGGTAAACTATATTGATCTGTTTTAGTCTAGAGTAACTC
Source organism: Megaceryle maxima (assembly GCA_024605025.1). NCBI lineage: Eukaryota > Metazoa > Chordata > Aves > Coraciiformes > Cerylidae > Megaceryle > Megaceryle maxima. Next base: position 28,701 of record JANHGN010026090.1, read on the forward strand.
CTTCTGGTGTTTCAAACCCTTTCAACTTAAACAATTTTAAAACAAGTGTAGATTGAGTCTCAGGAGGTGAATTACACTAATCCAGAATTAGGATTTTTCAGCCTTTGAGCCACTTTTAATAAAGATGCTCTTCTTTGATGAAGTTATTTAAAACATGTAAAGAGTTTGCTTTCTGAAAACTTTTTGTCCTGAAAGCGAAAATGTGGGCCTGGGATGGTGGGGTGAAGGCTAGTCCAGTTCTTTTACTTTGGAAATATCAAAACTTTTCAAAATGATTTTTTTTAATGGGAAACATTACTTTTTTTGCTTCATCCAACATTTCTTTATTGCTGTGATGCTTTGTGGAAATTGTAGTTCAGATTCTACATGACCCCTCCCATCTGCCAGGACATTTTGGTGGGAGGCATAATGGATACAACCACACCATGAAACACCATGAGGGATTAGACAGATTACAGTGCATAATAGGCAATACAACACAGTCACATAGTTGTCAGGTGGGACACACAACTGAAAAATAATTTTCTGAAAGCCACAGTTTCGCCACAATTTCTTGTTGAACTCTTTCCAAATGAAACATTTTCTCCCTGGTTCAACAAGCTGAAATCTTTTATGCAAGTTCTCCCAAAAGAAACTGTTGATTTTCAGATCTGTTTAGTATTTGCAAAATCATGTAATCAACTTGCTATTTGTAAAGAAAAAAAAAAAAAAAAAAAAAAGGAAGCTATTGTCTTAAAAAAACCCCAAAAGTTCTATCTATTTAGTAAAATGGCAACCTGCTATTTTACTTATTTCTCCTTGACTTTTACAAGAAACTCTTCTCTAATCTGTCAAGATAAACTTATAGTTCATAGTGTATTATCATTCCAGTAATGCATCATTTATACAGACACAATACTCATCTCAGGACCCAGGGTAATGTGCAGAGAGAGATGCTGTGAAATCACACTCTCTGCTGAGTTATACTAGCTTATTAGCTTGAGATGGGCAAGATACGTTTACTAATCTCAAGAAATCCTATTCTCTGCAAAATTCAAAACTTAATGGATACTTATCAACAACTTCCATTTTGTCTGTGTAGAAGTACACAGACTGTAGAGGTACAGTTACATCACATACGGCTGATTTTAATCAACTGTAAATCTGAAATAGTGGACTCTGTTATGTTACGTGTTAAACTGGTGTTTCTAGCTGAAAACAATATTCTTAAATATCACCCCTAATTACCAATATAATATACCTCATGCCACAAAACTATGTTGTAACTTCTTAAATATTAATGTAATCTTTATGGTAATTTTTTTTTAATTGAGTTTATGTAAGATAATCTTCTAATCAAAGCAACTGATATATTAAATGAAGCATATTAGAAGTGCAGTTTACCAAAGATAATAACTTTGCTGAAGCCACTACCATATATTTGGTCTACCATCCATCTTTTAAGGGATTTTATAGTGTCTGTGGATGAAGAAATAGTATGTTGACTCATAAAATTGTACAGTTTTCGAAGATGGTTCACTAGGACTGCATATCAGGTGTCTTATGTGGCCCTTGGCCCTCACCTTCAAGGTTACTTGAGACATTGACTCCCAAAATTCATCTGAAGCTGTGGTTTAAATGCACAGTTGGTGCTTAATTGTCAATTGATTAATTAAAACACTAAAAGAGTATAAAGAGGTAGAAATAAGCAAAGTGACTCAAACACAACTAACTCATGCTGCATAGGAGCTGTGCTTATACCTTCCTACCTTGTTTTTTGTGGTTCTCTTTTTACTGCTGGCAGTTTCTGCCTAGGCATAGAAATAGTGTGTCTGACATCCTGCTTTGATGGCATTTCTCACATGGTCAGATGAGTTATGGATCTGTGGCACTTCAATCATTCAGTGTGGTGCAGGGTGTACTGTTCCATGTGGACCAGGTTAGGTAAGCACCTGGATCACAGGGTGTATATACAAAGGCAATGAAGCCCTGAAGCTTAGATTATGGCAGGTAAGAGATCAGATCAGCTGAGGCCAGTGGAGCCTTCAGGAAGGGACATGACTGAGTGACTAGATCGGCCCACAGCTCTGTGCTGCAACCCCATTGTCTCCAATGCAGGAGTCCCGTGACACACAGGAGGTGACATACCATCACCTTGCTGACTCTCATAGAATGTGTCAGATGTGGTGTCAGGGTTCATGCCCCAACAGCTGTGGTGTGCTTTTATGAATAGGAAGCTGCTCTCTTAGGACTCCAGGAGCCTGCTCACTTGGTCCTGCTGGCCAATAACAGCTACAATAAACAAACCATTTAACAATAACAATAATCAAATAACATGGTCCAAACCAAAATATTATTCAAATCACACCTGATACTCACAAGTAATCAACTCGGAATGGGAAGTACCTGCTAAGAAAGCCTAAAAGTATTAATTTTTAAAAGTCTCTGATTAATAGTGTTGTAATAAAGGAAGGAATTAAAAAAATATTTCTCACATGATCACATGGGATATACAGAATAGAAGTTCATACAGCTCCCTCTAGTTCGAAAGAGCTTTTCTAACCTGTTAATGTTGATTTTCTTATAAACCAACCCTAAGTGGGTAGCAGAGGACAGAAAACTCTGATTTAATGCCAATCTTTGAAAAAGTAAGTAGGATCACAATATGTATATAGTTGACTGGCCTGGTATACATGTTGAATGCATCTGCAGAAAAATTTTTACAGCAGAACATTTAAGTTAGTTTTTCAATAACAGACCTTGCAACATAATTGTGATGTCTTTTCTGAGGAAATTTGATGTTTGAGAAAGATAACACTGCTGCCAGTTTATCACCATCATGATGATTGTATTTCACCATCACTGCCCAAAACAGCCTTAGGGTTTTCTCTGTGCTACTTTGACATCTCTGAATAAGATATGTGGGAACTGGCAACATTCATTTATGCAGCTCGGTAGGTCAACCTATGCAGCAACTCTAAGGTCTAATGTATTTTAATGCAGAAAACAGTGCTTTCTAGCAGAGTGACCAAAGTCTTATGTAGCTAGATCCATTAAGCACAGTTAGTATGCTGCAGACTCTGCATGACCTTTTCATTATTAGTGTTGCATGTGCAGCAAAGAGAAACAACAGAATGTTTGACCAAGTCCCATTTGGTGTGCAGATAAAAGAAACACATTCCAGACTTAGCACTGTATTAAAAATAGAGTAATAAACATATATTAAAGTTTCTTGAAAATGACTGAAAACAGAGAAACAGTGTGCTTCGTAGAAGGTCATTCCCAATATGCTTCTTAGAAATCTGATTTCAATCAAATGTTGCTCAGAGACTTTTTTATTATTTGGGAAGAACTTGTAAAACCTGTGCTAGTGAAAGTGGGAAAGAATACAAAAAAGCGACATTTTAAAATAATTGCATTATCTATATGACTACATCATCTATACATACATATATACCAGAGTCAGTTGGTAAACAGAGCAGTATGTCAGTGCTGGACAATACTGATAGAAAAAACCACTAGGGGTAGAATAACCTTATAAAATATGGAACTTTACCAAGTGGATCAATCTGAAAAACACATTAAAACTATATTAGGGAGCCTATGAAGCATGTGGTCTTATGGCAACATAACAGCTAAGTTTGTGAATGCCATCTTTCATTGCAGAATCAAGAGGCAATAAAAATAGAAAAAATGGCATTATCTCTGTCTCCAACATGAACAAGAGCATTACCTCATTACCATATAGACCTCATGTCCTCACTTCAAAAAGGATGCCAAGAAACTGGATGTGTTCAGAAAAGGTTTATAAGCAGAACTCAAGGCCTATAAAACATACCTGACAGATTAAGATTTAAGAAACCTCATCTATTTTATTTATCCAAGAGAAAACTTAGAAGTAAATTAATTCCAGACTAGAAATGCTTACATGGAAAAATACTTCAGATCATGG
>JANHGN010026091.1:9642-27897 GCA_024605025.1 Megaceryle maxima
GGCTGATGTAGGTGGATTGAAATATTAAAGACAGTTGTGGGAGGTGGGGAAGAAAAGGGGAAACCCAAAGTTGAGAAATTTAAATTCAGACCTCAAATAAGCATGAATTACTCCTCCTGATTTTAGCAGATGTTTTAAGATAGATGTGGCCACAGATTTCAGATGCCTAAAGGTAGAGTTCTAAATCCACATTTAGACACCTAAGTGATACTGGCTTGATTTCAAAATATATGTTGAACTGTAGCTCCCACTGGTTTTGAAATAACACTTCTGTCAGGTTGTTTTTATTATGTTATCTCAATGTAGAGTTGGATGCTTTGTTATATGAACCTGAAAATTATGGACATTATTATTTAATTTTGCTTTTGACAGAAATGTAGTGATGCATTTGAATGTGTAACCAAAAATTGTATTTAAGGTCCTTCTCTAATTAACATGCATACATGGTGAAGACATACACAACTCAGAGATTTCTCTTGCCAGAGGTAAAACCAAAATGAGGCCTTAGCAGAAGCCAAACATTGCTGAGGTCTCAGGGGCAAAGGTGCCTTGTCCTTTTGAAGGAGAAATAATTCAGGTGCTTATATAAGGGTTATAGAGAGCAACTGTGGGAGTTTGACAGTTTTTTCTTGATTAGTCAGTAAGGGAACATCTTACCTTGCTTTATTGATCTGAAGGGTACCTTCACTGAGAAGGTAAAAAAAAACCAAACCAAAACAAGAGACAGTACTGCTTCTACTCCTTGCCTCAAAACTCTGGGTTTGTAGCAATGTTCCAAAAACTTTAAAGAAGAAACAAATGAACTCCAGAGGATCATACGATGAGACCATTTGAGGATTTGATTATAAAATTATGTCCATTACATTAAAAAGATTAATGGATAAAAATTTCCTATTTCCTATTTCTACATGTTATATTGAACTACTTAAATATAAAAACTTGCCTTTTCCACATTTTATATATTTTTTCTTCCTGTAGAAGTTTTAAAAGTTTAGGTTTAAACATGCTAATTATTTTAATTTTTTAAAAATTTATTTTAGTGGAGCAAAGATAATGGACCTTTTACAATTATTTCAGTAACTATTTCCTGCCTTCATGACAGTAAATTCTTGTACAAAACCACACCTGTACAGATTGTTTCCAGAATTATTTTGGTTTAAAGATTGATAAGATATTCATATTCAATTAACACAGACATCCTTTGCAAGTCTAGTAGTATTCAACTTTCTTTTCTATAGGAAAAAAATAAAAGTCATGCACAGTCCATTTGCAGAACTCTAATGAGTGACCAAATGGGTGTTTTTTCCTAAGTCTAGATACATTTTCTGTTCTTACTTTTGTAATTATTTGATTTTTAGCATTTTATATCAACCCCCAACTAAGCTTAGGACCAAACTATTTTAATATAAACCAGAAGCACTTACATAACATGAATCTTACAAATAATGAATTCAACAGATACATATTTGTTTTAATTGACCACAGACTGAGGTCACAGATTTCTTGAGACGGAAATGTACCTCTGTGGGCTTACTCTTGTTTCCTCTTGCATGACACCCAAGATATTACTGGTATTTCCCTAAGATACTACTGTTGAAGACTTAACCTCAAATCACTTGCAGTAAACTGTCAGTAAGCAGAGCAAAAATGTTTTGATGTTTATGAAAAGCTATCCTGAACTCTCTGAAGTTTTTTTCAGACTGGTTTGGAAGTGCTTCAAATAGAGCCTTTCTTGTGGGATTTGACTCTTCAAATTCCATCTCCAGACACAAACCAGAACTGGAGAAGATGTTTTAGAGATTTAAAAGTCATACAGCTGAGGCAGTTCCAGAAATCAATGCTACCAGGGAGAAGGAAATGATATTTTCCAAAGGATCTTTTTCACTCTAGTTTCATTTTGTCTTCCAGCCTTAATACCTGCACAGAGGCAGTAATTTTTCTCCTCTTGTACAGAGTTCTGAAACAAACTACTTTCAGCATTTTTAGGGCTGGCTTTACTATTGGGGCATAGTCATTGTCCAAGTTCTCAGCTGGAGAATTGTCAGCTATATACATTTAAATGCTGGCTCATTTCCTTATTTTGTTGGGTTTGTGTATGTTGTGTGGGCCCCCACTAAATTATATACTGCCTGTTTGTTGTGTATTGATTTTTTTGTTAAAGTGCTCAGAAAGCTGCATGACTTCATTTCTACAGAGACATGCTTCATGAAATCTTAATCTACATCAAAGTAGCTGCTACATTGTCAAAAAAAGAACTCACATTTCAATTCTGACTATTCGAACTGAAATTACATTTTGGCTTAATTTTCCAATTTTTTTAAATGGTAATTTTTTAATGTAATTCTTATGTTTACAAATTTATCAGTAAAGAGCAAGCTCAGTGAGAAATTATTCAGTATTTTAATATAGACTATGAACTCCTTGAAAATGATCTGCCATTATAAGGGCTCCATTCTTGGAGGGGATGAACAGTTTACAAAGACAATACATTTCACTGAAGTTGTTCACTCATTCATCACAGATTTCCATCCATCATGCAACATTAAAGTCTTGTCTACTAGCAGCAATTAGTCTTCCCACTCATTCTTTTGACATTCACATTTCAACAATTATTTATTTAAATATCAGATAGCATTTAAAATCCAGCTGTACAGAGAAGAACATTCTTCCTATATTCTTCTACAATGATGAAATCTATTCTCTATGCAAGTCATGAAGACAGCCCCCAGTGGTAGATGCATTACTGAAAAATGTAAAAAATATTTTTTGTTTTTCTCTTCTAAACTGTTAAAAAAAAACAGCACAAAGGCCTCAATCAATATAGAATGATGATGATGATGGGAGAGACTGGTAGCATCTCTATTCTCTTACTGTAGTTTGTAGTGAGAGATGAACTTAGAATACTGCTTATGGGAGTTCATGTCTCCTATGAGAAAAATGGATTAACAGCCTGGATCTCCTGCAAATCCTTTCACACAAATTTTGTGCAATAGTCACTTCCTCTTCTTTCTGAGAAAGAGCTGGTTAGGTACCTAACTGGAGATGATGTCTCCTCTCTACAATTATCAGAAAAAGAGAAAACTCACTCCATGCTACAGTTAGTTACTTGACACTAGAGAAGACAACTCAAGCAATACTGATCACACAAATGCTGAGTTGAGGAGATGCTAATGCCTTTGGAGGGGTTCGCTGAATAGCAACAGCTGATGGGTCAAAGCTCTAGAGACAGTGCTCCCTCAGCGCACAGGAATCACTGCATTGCCCATATTGGCCTCCCAAGAAGCTCCTGGACCAAAGGTATGGCTGCAGTGTAGGTGGGTACTCATCATCACCCTACAGGATGCAAGCACAAACTGAACACAATATGAAGGAAGTGCAGCAGATGTTGCACTGGGGATGAGGCAAGAGGCAGCAAATGGGATTTGTTGAGGAACAACAAATGTAGTCTGGAAAGATATTCAGACAGATGGAGGGATGTGGCAGGTTTGGCAATAGGACAAGGAGTGTCCTACCAGTTATAGTAATAGCTGAGCAAGGCACAGAACCATGATAGCTATTCCTTCCCCTGATCCCCAGTTAACTGTCAGGTACATTTTGCAGAGGGCTGTCTAGCTGACAGTTGGGCTTCTCTAACACTTCAGTCCCTTTGTACCTCTTTGGAGTTAAGAGTGACTGACCTACGAAGACAGCCCTAACACCTTCAATTTGCAGGAGTAGCGTTAAAAAATAAATAAATCATATTTTGCAGAAATTTCATTAATTCAGAACGAAACCAAACTTTCAGGTATCAGGAATTCCCCATATAACGGAATCTCCATATTCCAACCTAGCTCAGAGAATTAATATGTTCCTATAGTTTATTAAGTATAGAAAGACATGAAGCTCTTCAAAAATGGGGTGATGTCTATTTTATTTCACTAAAAATCTTCTACCTCACATTCATGTTAAACCCCACCTAATAATTTAGAACTGCTCAAGCACTGTCACACACACTTCTAATATGAAGGAACAGACTTCTCTAGATGGTTTCATTTTTGCTTTCTGTTTTAAAACACAATGAAAATACAGATTTTTACACTTTTCAGTCTTTGATTGCATACATGTGCTTAATCTTGGAATAGGACATGAACAATTCCTTTCTTGGGTACCACAGATGATGTTTCTAGCACTTTATCTACATTTTACTGATGGATTCTAATCACCAGACTGTGGTATGTTAAATATATGCACAGACAGTAGCCTTATTGTTCAACTTTTGTGATACCAATGGATGCATAGAATTAGAACATGTAAATCATACAATCTGAATATATATATCATAGAAATGTCTGGGTTGGAAGGGACCTCTAGAGGTCATCTAGTCCAACCCTCCTTTTCTAATTTAAAACCATTGCCTCTTGTCCTTTTGCTACATGCCTTTGTAAACAGGTCCTCTCCAGTCTTTTTATAAGCTCCCTTCAGCTACTGGAAGGTCGCTATTCTCTTCTTCAGGCTGAACAATCCCAGCTCCCTCAGCCTGTCCTTGTAGCAGGGATGTTCCAGTCCCCTGATTATCCATGTGGCCCCCCTCTGGACCCACTCCATCAGGTCCATGTCCTTCCCATGCTGAGGGCTCCAGAGATGGATGAAGTATTCCACATGAAATACTGTTAATGTTAAACTATTAATGTTAAAACTGCTAGTAGCACTTTAAATGGAGGACCTTAACATGAATTTATATATATAATTACTGAGCTTCCATAGGATCTTTTTTATATCAACTGAATTTGCATTGATTATTAAAAGACTGTTTATGCAAGGTGAGCAACTACATAGATGTTCTATTTCTATTATATAGTTGCTAAACCTCAGTAAATGCCTTTCTAGGAATGATTTGGTGTTTAATTAGCATACAATAATCCTCCTCTTAAAACTAAATTAAATCTATTTGAGGCACTTCATTTAAAGTGTTAACCAAACATGCATACCTGCAAGGTGGCAATTTCAGATTTGTGGTAGTAGTCAAGGTCTGATAGTTCTGCAATGCTGAAGGTTAGAAAGTCTGAACTCAGTTCTCAGCTAGGTGATTTTTAACTTAATTTGTCATGTACCCATACAGAAATACAAGACAAAGAGTGATCATGCTTGCTGTTATTTTCCGTTCTTTAATTAATTTTGAAATATAGTTACTGAAAAAAAATCAGTAAAATAACACAAAAATAGTTAGACATTATTGATTTTGCTGTTATTATAATTTTAATGTGTTTATGGATATTTAGCCAAAACTAGTGTTAACTGAGGTTTCGTTTACTGAGTGGACAATTGTTTTTGTCTCAAGAAAATGAAAAATTCTTCGGCATACCCAATTGGATTTTTCTTATATACTTAGCTTCCTTCTTTACCTTACAATATACACAAAGACTGCATCAGGTCTGTTGTTATTTTTCAGACTATAAAGTGTTAGAAGTAAGAGGGAGAGAAGATCAGCATTACACTCTAGAATTCAGAGCACATCAATCTATTTCTAAATTTATCATTAAACTTAAAGTGCAAGCTTTGATCAAGCCAGGTATTCAGGTACAGATCCAAAGCCAAAAAGAAAAGGGCTGAAGCCTCAAGGAGATAGGGATGAGTGAAAGCCAAGACCACCCCACAGTGCTATTGCAGATTGATGGATTTCTATTAGAAATAGTGTGGCCAGCAGGACTAGGGAAGTGATCATACCCCTGTACTCAGCACTGATGAAGCTACGCATTGAATACTGCATTCAGTTTTGGGGTCCTCACTACAGGAAGGACATTTTGGTGCTGCAGTATGTCCAAAGAAGTGCAACAAAGCTGGTGAAGGGTCAAAAAACAGCTCTTATAGAGTGGCTGTGGGAACTCATGTTGTTTAGCCCAGAGGAAGGAGGAGGCTCAGGGGAAACCTTCTCACTCTCTACAACAGCATGAAAGGATGTCCCTTCTACCAAGTAACAAGTGATAGGAAAAGAAGAAATTGCCTCAAGCTGTGCCAGGGGAGATTTAGGTTGGACATTAGGACAAATTTCTTCTCTGTGAAACGGTTCTTTAGCTCTGGAACAGGCTGCCTAGGGAAGTGGTGGACTCACTGTTCCTCAAGTTATTTAAAAGACATGTAGATGAGGAGCTTAGGCACACGGATTACTGGTGGAATTGGCAGTGTTAGATTAATGGTCGGACTTGATGATCTTAAAGGTCTTTTCCAACCAAAGTGATTCTATGCAGTCAGCAGATTGCCTGTTGCCAAAAGCAGCAAAATCTGTTAAAACACCATGCCTAGACCTAACCACTAAGCAACCATGTCAGTACTGAAAAATTTCTACCCAGGCTTGCAAGAGGTGACCTTATGCCCGCGTGGATCCCTGTCCTGCTAGAAAGGTTCTGTCACATAGCTAAAGGAGCAGGTGGCAGTGGCATTACTTCACACTTAGCAGGTGCTCTCAGGCCTTCATGTGGAATGTAGCTGAATTATTTTCACAGAGAACTGTAGGGGTTTTTTAAGTTTTATTTTCCTTCTAATGCAGAAAAGAGAGAAAACATTGAGATTTTTTTTAAACTTTCATTCTCCAGTAAGTTCAATTCATATGTGACAAAATACACCCTATTTTCTTAAACGAGCACGTTAGGTGCATAGTCCGTCAACAAACAAAACCATAAAAAAGACTATTTAGAGCTTCCACATAGCATAAATTCAATCTCTCATGCATAAACATTCAGTCTTTTTAACCCCATCATCCTCCTTTTCCACTCCCACATCTGTAGTTCTCTCACAGGGCATTTCTCAGGGAGACAGGACACCTGGCAGGAGCCTGCCAGAGTGGGTACTGAGTACGAACTACTCACAGGACTCCCAAGCTCACTAGCACCTCAAATGGCAGGCATCTAGGGGGCTGGGGATTTCCCACCACCCACTAAAGCCACAAGAGCTTTAGGGAGCCCCTTGGTCAGGCTCCTAAATGTAATTGACCCCCTTTCTATTGCAAAGCACGATTAGGGATATTTTCAGCTTTAAATGAGAACTTGAACAAGGCAGCAAAAAGTATCATCCATGAATTTTTATTTCAAGTTGCAGTCACATAAGTAACAACATCTTTTCTAAAGCAGTAAAAGAAATATGCCTAATTATTGAACCTCAACCTGTGACATTTTATCATGACTTTTTAGGTGCTTGAAATCCCAAAACATCGCTGGACTGATTTTGAAAAGCTCACTAGATGTATCTTATGCACATAACATATCTTGGTAGATGATATTTTGCAGAATACACAAATAGATCATAATCCAAAATTTGTTTATAAAACAGTTCTGGGTTCTGGTTCCTCCAAACTAATTTTCTTGGCTACATCACTTGGTTAATAAATAAACACATAAAATGACTCAAGCATTTTACTACATATGGTTATCAAAAGGAGTTTAAATAGGTTTCAAACTATTACATACTTGATGTAAATATAGTTATCTTTTTGTCTCACTGCAGTTTGATTTTTTGTTTGAGGCACATATTAAAGGATAAATGGGTTATTCCCTCATCATTTGTGTATATTTTTTCACACAGTGGCAATTATCTGGACTGGAAAGGAATTCCTAACTACAGATTAAGCAAAAGTTTTCTTTTAAAATGGAGTCTGGTATTGGGTCTTTTGTCATCAATCTGTATTTTCATAAAGATGGGCATAATAAGTGATGCTAAGACTTCTCTGGACTACCGCCAGTATTCATCTTCTCCTTCTTATTCAGGGTACGACAGTGTGCTGTTTGTGGCTGGGGTATAGTTAATTTTCTTCAAAGTAGTAGGCTATGATTTGGATTTGTGCTGAAAATGGTGTTGATAGCACAAGGATGTTTTTGTTATTGATAAGCAGAGCTCACACAGAGTCAAGGCCTTTTCTGTTTCTCACATCACCCAACCAGTGAGTAGGCTGAGGGTGCACAAGAAGCTGAGGGAACACAGCTGGAATAGCTGACTCCCAACTGCCCAAAGGCATATTCCATACCATATGACATCATACTCAGCATATAAAGCTGGGGGGAGAAGGAGGAAGGGAAGGATGTTCAGAGTGATGGTGTTTGTCTTCCCAAGTAACCGTTACATGTCATGGAGCCCAGCTTTCCTGGAGATGGCTGAACACCTGCTTGCTGATGGGAAGTGGTAAATGAATTCTTTGTTTTGCTTTGCTTGCGGGTGCAGCTTTTGCTTTGCCTATTAAACTGTCATTATCTCAACACATGAATTTTCTCAAATTTAGTCTCCCCCATCCTGCCAGGGGAATAAACAAGTGGCTGTATAGGACTTACTTGTCAGCTGAGGTTAAATCACAGCAAACATAGAACATAGAGAAGGAGAAGCTAAGGTTATTATGCGGATTGGAAGACAAGGATAAAGGTGAGTCTATAGAATGTGTCTACAGGCTTCATTAGACCTTTCATTTATGTAATCCTCTTTACATATGTCAGTTATCTGAACATGCAAATGTTATAAGAGAAACAAAGAAAACTGTTTGCAATTAGATTTTCACCTGTGTAGTACAGAACTGGAACAGGATCTTAAAAGCACTATCAATTTTTATGTCCCACCATTCCTGCAACTTCGTTACAGCTTCCACTTAAAAAATAAGAAAAAGGGAGTTTCTATAGTGAGAAGTGATATTTTTTTCTTTTTAAATCATGACCCATGTTAATGTGGTGGAAATTTTTTCTTTTATCCTGAAAGATTATTTACAACTGGATCCTGCAAAGACTGGAACAAATGAACATTGTTTGTCCACAGGGAAAAAAAAGGATTTGTCCTCGCCAACAGTTTGATTCTTATGAGTTGTGCAATCTCCCACTCTTTAATTCCATATGTTTTTATGGTAGTAATAAAAGCCCATAATTTTAATAAGAAGCCATAGTAAAGTTCTGAAGACACTGCAAGCGGATGCAGTTCTTACAGAACTATCCGCACTATAAATCTTAGTTAGCTGCTTCAGTGATAGAAGGGTGCATGACTGTATTTAGCTCAATGCTGCAGTGGAGCCAAAGCTGCATAGGCTGAGAGCCTAGGCACAAGGGGAGTTCTGGCAGTAAGGGCCAGAGTCATAGCCCACATATAAGAAATGCTGAGGTAGTCAAGGACTGCAGCACGATGGGGCTTACAGGAGGAGAAGAAATAGCAGGGCATGGGAAAGTGAGTGAGAGGACAGCCAGAAGAAGATGTTCCATACAGAAATCTACCATCGACATCTGTTAGAAGATCATTATGTTCTCAGGTTATCCTAGGGAACAAAAGTGCAGGTCATCATCTCTTTACAGACAGGGGTGCAGAATAATTGACAATATTCAGCCTCTCCAATCTAAGGGGTCTACAGCCTTTGTCATATGGCAAAGTAGGGAGGGTGGGCTATAAAATGAGAGATTTAAACAAGACCAAGAAGTGCAGAATGTATGGTTGAAAATGAAAAAAGAGAAGGTGGACTTTGAGGTTCTTGGAGCTGACAGAGCAGGTGGAGGGAGTTCACAAGGTCCAGAGGCTTGAATCCTAAAACTGTGCTAATCAGAACAGGGTATGAGAGGGACATCATCTGATCTAACCTTTACTAAACAAAACTGATGTTCTTCTCCTTCCTTCAGTCCTGATTTACTTCTTTTGACTTTTTTTTCCAGAAGGTTACTCTTCTCATTTGTTTTGTTTTAAGAAAAGTATTTGAGTGTAGTGATTGGTTTTGTTTGTTTGATTTTGGCTGGGGTTTTTTTGTTGGTTTATTTTTGTTTGTTTGTCAGTGAGAAAAAAAGAAGAAAGAGATGTCTCAAAGAGTTCAGAAGATTTTGAAGTGGCTGGTAGCATCCGATGCTCTTCCCTTCTCCAGACACAAAGGTGTGAGAAAATACCAGCCTTAAAATCTTTAAAATTTTTAAATCTTTAAATTTAAAATTTTAAACTTTGAATTTCTAAAATCTTTAAAATATGAGACTCTTAAATCTTTAAAATCTTTGCTACCATTTTTACTCAACTTTTGTGTAAATTTTTGTGTTGTGTCTTAAAGGAAAAGGAAATAACACCTTCTAAGCCACCTCAGCTAATAATTTCTTCTTCAACTCTTGCTCCTCTCCCTCAAAAGGTACCATCTCTTAATACAATCTAAAAAGCTATTAGAAGAAGAAAATGTCTTTATAAAGACTTTCTGTACATTACAGGAATGGGAATAACAATTGTTGAGAAAATGTAGGCTTCAATAATTTTATTTTGTTAGCATTTTAACTAATTTAATTTTTTTTCCTTCCATATGTTTAGTGAAAGGCACAAGAAACTTTTAAGTCACTTAGTTTGAATAAAAGTCAAATACTTTAAAGTATTTACAATGAAAACGAGCCGGGTTAGTTCTAGAACATAGAAGCCCTTGCAGCTCATTTAACTCTTTAGTACAATGCAATCATGTTAATATCTTTAACCTTCTGAGCCAATTTGTTCTACCAAAATTAACAAACTTAACTATTTAATCTAACAAACAAATGATTGAAGAACTAGGAAGGGAAGAGTACATGTTTCAGTGTTTCTAACTGTGGTTCACTGAAGACTTTGCAATATAAGAAGACCTGAATGAAAGTGTCACCAGATCTAACTTTAGAGACATTTTACAGAAGTCTTAAAATATATAAATAGATATACAGTGATTGCTACATGTATTAATAAAGACACTGATGAATAAACAAAGACAAACAAATAGGTTTTAAAAACAGGGCTATCTCATATTATACTTTTTTTCTGAGTGAAATAGCTACCATTCCCCTTCACAGAGTTTATTCTGAATTCCAGAAACACCTATGAAACTATGTGTTATTAACACTAGCATATTGATTACAAAATAATTCACCTGTTATTTTCACCATGGAACAGCTATAGAAGTAGGTAAGCCCTGAGGAAGACTACATACATAATTTTATAATTATATCATTTAAAAGGAAAAATGCGTATTCTTGTGACTATAGATTAAATTTCATCTAAACTACAACAAAACCAGCATTATTAATGCAAGACACTTGATTCAATCTGCTTTTCCATGACACATCTATATTGTATATGCTTAATGCTGTTTACCAGTTTGTCTCTGAAATGTAGCTTGGCATAAAAGCATCCTTTCTTGACTGATGAAATCCTGTGCTACTGAGCTAAAGGGAGAAAAAAGGCTTCTTACAGCGTATTTTACTTTGGTCTCAATCAATCATACTGAATCTTCAATAGCACAGGTAAATGCGTTTCTTTCCTTCAAAAACTGCCACTATAAGATTGAATCAGAAACTTTAAAGGAAAGTTTATGGGATATATTAGCAGATTATGATATTAAATATACTCTCTGTCTCAAGAAAAATTAACAAGCCTTTTATGTTAAAGTTTTTGTAAATTAATCAGGCCACGGTGGACCTAATTAATCTATAAAATTACTTGCTAATAAAGTTGATAGATAAATTGGTCATTATATTTCCGTAACTCAAATTTTAAATAACTAGCAATAACTAGCCAATTCCATTTAATAAAACAGCCAAATTACCCATCAGTTTATGTAATCTCGCGTCTAAGAAATATTTTAAGGATAAAAGTAAATACTTACAGAATTCACTCTGTATTCAAGCCAAGTATTCTCAAACAAAATAGGTTCAACAAAATACTTTCATATTGTCAGATCCTTTGATAGGACTTTTTTATTTCCAGATAGCTATGGATCCACCACACAAGACTCTCCGAGAAGTTTTGTGCAGGTAGGGTTATATTACTGTATTTTGGATCGGATAACAAACCTTTGGTTTTCATTTTACTCTATTTCTCCTTTTTCTCTTAGCTTCCTATTGAACTTGCAAATTTCTAAAATGCCATTAAGTACCTTGCATTTACTCAATCACAGCAAGTGATTAAATTAGCCACCTTCCTGGGATTGTGTTTTGCTTCTTTTGTCCTGATATTGTGAAAGCTGCATGCACCCAAATGTTTGTTCACCTTTTCTGCAGACACTCGTGAAAAATAAGATTTTTTGCAATAGAATCCAAAGTTAGCTGACATGTAACTTGATTCACGTTATATTTTTACCTTGAAATCCTTAGAAGAAACCTGGGTATTTCTGGCTGTTGTTTTTCTGGTAGTGAATCTTACAGTTTAGAGCAGTCTGTTATTTTTTGTAGTAAATGTGCTCTTCTGTTGCTTTAAAGATGTCAAACTTTAGCTGTTTGGATTGCATATTCTATAGTAGGTATCTGATTTCGATACTTTTTAATTCTTTCAGGAAAAAAAGCTTAACAGCACTGTTGTGCTGTTATAAGAAAATGCCAACAGTCATTTCACTGAGAGATTTTCACCAGCTTATTTTCAGACCTGCACCCACTATGTCAACCATCACTTTATGTATCAAGGATATCCTCAGAAGAGCACTTCAGTTCAGCCTAATTTGAAGTATGTAAACCAGTGTACAGCCTTTCTTCAAACTAGGGAAGCCCCTAAGCATGCCCTGTCCAAGGTGTACAGTATCTCTGGTGTCCCTGCATACTAAACTGTGTAAATTGAAGAATAAAGCAAGAAAACAAATAGAGTTTTGTAGAAAGGCACAAATCAACTTGCCAGTTGAGTAACCAGGGCAAGACTAAAGTGATTTGTAGTCATTACAAAAGCAGTAGCTTTTAAGGAGGAATTTAACTGAGGAGAAAATTGTGGGTGTTACCACATAGCATCAACATGATTGCAGGAAAAATGGCTAAGTGGGTGATCAAGGCACTTGGTCGCAGGAAAATTACGACTGATGAGACTACTTGAGTAAGTGCTCACAGTCATGAACAAAGGATTGCAAAATTTAGCCTGAACTTTGTAAACACACACCAAATAAAATTACCAGTTTAATTCCTGCCAAAAGAAACACAAGGAAGATAAAAATATTAATTTAAATGTTGCATTAAAACAATTAATTAATTATGATATTAAAAGATAAATGTTAAAATATAAGATAATATTTTGTTAATTACATGTTAAGTGTAGTCATTACTCAATTTTAAAAGGACTGTAATGCACAATGCTCTATTACAATTAGACTATTTGTAAAGTTATGACTCAGCTTCATTAAATAAAGAAGAATTAAGTCCTATATAAATAATGTATATAAAGAAAGAACATGTAAGCTTCAAGATAAAATTATTGACATATAATTTCTCTATTTCAATTCCATGGAAAAATGCATACTAGGAAAAAAATCCAAACAAAACTCTTGAAAGTACAACAGTAAATTTGCTATAATGAACTTTTTAACTGTGGTTTATCTTCAAAGCTAAATGCAAATCATTCAGCTAACTTTTAAGATTATTGTACTTTGCAGACACACGTGGGCACAGAGTCTGTAAGTTAACTGTTGCTTCAGAACCAGTAAAGTATAAAAAAGTAATCAGTATTTTTTGATTCAAGGACAGAAGTTTTTTTTATCTAAACCATTTAAATAGTTTAACAAAATCTTTTGGTATATCAAATGGGAGCATCTTCTTTTGAATGAAGTCTGGCTTTCCTTCTGTCAGGATACAGAGAGTAAATCACCAGTGATATACAACTTCAGAAAAACAGTTTCAGTAGGGTGGGTGTGTAGGTCCTGCATTGTTCCTATATTATTGCCCAAATCCAAAATTCAAATCTTCAAAACATTGTGGAGATGTTAACATCTCCAGAATTATTTCCTTCAACAATCTCAGGTGTCTGTTACTATGAATGCCCCAAAGTCATTACAAGACCTAAGTCTTGGCTTCACAAACCAGAATTTATGACTTGTACTGCACCCAGCAAACCAAACCAGGTCTACATTCTCAACACACCTTCCTTGGGTCAAGTTTAAAGAAAGATGGAGCAGGAGTCCTCTGCATTGCATTAAAAGCCTAGTGAAATCATTGAAGAAGCAAATCAGAAATCCAATTACCACCTTTCTAAGGGGACGTGAACCTAAATTTAGCTCCTTTACTCACTTCAAGTATATATATACTCCAAAAGTTAGTATTTGAATATGTGGGTGGAGGAGGATTTTAAACATTTTTCACACTTTGATGCTCTTCTGTTTTGCATGGGATGCCCCAGTACTCATCAGATTTACTAGAAAGTATGACTCTACGAGACATTGGGAGTTGCAAAGCGTAGAATCCCCTGTGCTAATGAATCCTTAACATTAAATAGCAAAATGATCACTTATATGAGATGGGAACATAGTTCTCATCAAGTTAATATTAAATTCAGCAAGTTAATATGGAATTAGCAAGCAAAAGAACCTTGCTTTGCATGTCTCCACCTTTTTTTTTTTTTCCCCCCACTGAAAATCACCTGCTGAGATTTCTTGTGTTTCAGTATTAATCCAAACCCAAAATGGATATTCATTTTTGAGGTACAGAACACCTCAACTAAGCTAATCCTATTATCTGAAAGGAATTATTTTAGTATTCAAGGAACTGGTAAGATGCAAACCACTAGAGTGATATATTTCAAATGTTTGTGCTGACATCATCACTTAATGTGTAGGAGGGTATTGACAGCAATCACTGCATCAGAAATTTATATTAATATATTTCAAAAAACTGCACAATATGTAATAGGCAAAATCTACAGCTGTACTCATATTCATTTTGTGTATAATCTGTAATTTCAAACATGTCAGGAAATACAACAAAGTTTTTGGCTAGCTTTGAGGTATTAAAAAACATCTTTTCACTAGAGTTATTTTTACAGTTTGGTCAAGTGGGAAAAACAGTGTACAATCAGTATGAGTTGTTACTAAACAATACCTTCAAAAAAACTGTAACACAAAAATTACTCGTAGCAAAATCTAAATGAATTAACGTAACCTAAATGAATTCAATACTTTTAAAATTAAAAAAAAAAATTAGATGAGATTACTGGAATTTCTTCCAACTATTTTATACTTGAAATAGCCAGTTAAGAATGAGTTCATGAAAAAAATACTGTGACTTCAATGCAGGTCATCATTTATTTGCCACACATGTAGAATAAGTGATGTTATCTCTCTCTGATCTTTCTAGAACTGTGTCAGTAGTATCAGGGCTCATGCAGTCCTAATCTAATGGCCTATGTAGCCATGATCGTAACAAGACAGAGGACAGGCCACACTAGCCTTGGCTATTGGAGAGATTAAAATCTCTTCAGTCAGTTTTTTAAACTGGTGTGAAGATGGAATATGGATTTTAGTTTCCAAGTAATCTCTGGTCATCTTGAAATGAAAGGTTTCCCTGGAATGTGTGTGAATAAAGAGATTAACTCAGGGAGGAGTGAGCTGTAACTAGGTTTAGTTTAAAGGGTCATTAAAAGTCAAAAGCTACCACATGGAAGGCTGAATTAAACATTACAAAAGCTACATTTCTCTTGAGAATTTCTGGGGAGACGTGCATGTTTTGCAATGTTAAACGCAGAACATTTTGCACAACTTTTTAGCAGAAAATGTAACCCAAATATCCACTCAGCCCTAGATTCCATACAGATGTGTGACATAACAGTTAACTGTTCACTCATTCCCCTACTTCTTTCTTAATGCAAAGTTAAGATTTAATCTAGTCATAAAGGATGCCAGGTTATCCAATAAAAACAAAGTTAAAAATAAAAAATGAGGAACATTGAACTACTTCAGAGATTTCCGAGAGATGCTGAAATGAACCAACCAGTCAGGACAACAGTATGGAACCCTCCTGCAAAAATCTCCTGCCTCAGGGATAAACAGTCTTCAGAAAAACGTGTTAAGTCTCTAATTCTCAAACTCACTTGCAACATGTCAGCTATTTGCAGATGTCTTGCCAAGGTCTGTATATATTGGTATACATGCAAAGGACCATATATACCAAGTATGTATCTTGGTATATACCAAGGTGACAAGGATCTTGGTATCTTGCCAAGGTCCTACTTTATCTGAGGATAAGAGCCTACTGAATGGAAGCACATTTCTCTAACCATTAATTACTTTATTCAAGAATTATGTCATATTTAAACTATAGCTCTCAAGGTGCAGGGTATCATAATCACAAAGTGAATTTTGATGTTGATGTGAGGTCTGTGAATGAACAGTCTTGGTTTGCTCCGGTCATCCAAAAAAAGCCTTTTAAGGACATTTAAGCTGATAATAAATACTTCAATTTGTTTCAAATAAAAGTCAAAACTGCCACGTGATATCTTTCAATCTTATAAAATAGCCATTCCCCAAGGGAAAGAAATCTTGTCTGGGAGAAACACAAAATAATGAAATGGCAGAATCTTTTCCTTAAGGCATATTATGGATATATCAAGATCTATATTTAATTTCTATTTTATTAGTAAAAATTAGTACTTAAATGAAGAAAGTTTCCGAAGAAACAACATAATTGTCTTTTCAAGACTCTCATCTTGGTGTTTGCCTTCATCATTTTCATTTATTCACTGCAAAGATGCTGAAGAATTGCTCATGGCAAGACTATTCCAATGATAGTTCCACACTTTTTATTATTTTTGGTTAAGCTGTAGATTATTTGGAATAACATTTTTGGAAGGAGCAGGACTTAATGGTAACATGCTTTCTTGTATTTTAAAGCTTACAGCATGCAGAATTCACTGCTAGCTAGCAAGGATTTAAAACAAACAAAAAGATTTTATTCTTAAATTGTTTTATGTCTTGTTTGTGGGATTTCATTGCTTAGTAGCCTGAATGCAGATTTTATACTGGTATGTACTCACCCTTCTTTTAACATGCTAAACAGTTTAAAATCTTTCCTTATAAAGTTTTCTTTAACAGTGTTGGTTTTGGTTGTTTTTTGGGGTTTTTTTTGTCTTTTGGGGATTTTTTTGGCTTTTGTTTGTTTGTTTTGTTTTTGTTTTGTTGTTTGGTTTTGTTGTTGGTTTGTTTGTTTGTTTGTGGGGGTTTTATTATTATTATTTTCAGGGGTCTCTAATCCTTCAGCCTCCTATAGAAATGTGGATTCCATCTATGTATTCTGGTGATTCACCATCAATATCACGAGTACCTTACCCAGAGGAGTCATGATTTCCTATTAGTACTCTGCCTGGGTATCTAAGTATCACTTTACCCTTTTTTTGATACAGCAAGATATTGATGGGGTTCACAATGGGCTGGTTTTGTGTTATGGACCTAAATTCTGTTTTAACTTGTTCTCTTGGATGAAAACCTTTGTTCTGGCAGCAAATTCTTTTTATACCAACATAGATGTCTGACTATTTTTGGCTATGTTAAAACACATTTTTGCATGAATGAATGGACAGTGAGATGAATATGTCCATTTATCATCCAATAAACTGAATCTCTTTCAATGACTGCCTATGATCTGCAATCTACCAGTTCATGTCATATGTAAAGTTTATCCAGATTTTTAAATATTTAATTTCTGATGCCAAAATGAAATATTGGTGAGAATTAATCCCTAAGAAGCCCCATCTGAAAAATCCCATTTTGACTTCCCTGTTGACAAGTAATTTTTTTAATCCTTTGTTACATAATGTTACACCATTTTATGTTTGCTTTATTGTAGTTATGTCATGCTAATTTTTTTTCAGAATATCATGTGGTACCAATTAAAGAAGTGTTCCTAATTCCACATACCTTCCATCTAAACAGTCATCTTTTATCTTTTATAGCCAAAATTGTTACTCCTGTTAAGTTAAAAGACTACCTGAAATCATACATTCCTAAGACCTGTTCATAGGCTACAGAAAGTCACTCAAGTTCTCAGATCATATTTGTCCATTTCATTACTAGTATGAAAAATCAAATAAATTCAATTGTATTTTTACAGTAAACTTATGTTTTAACAGTATAAAGCATTTGACAGAGCTCAGTAAAAGGCAGAAATACAGAATAGAGAAGGGAAATGTTAAGCACTCTGAAGGGAGTACAGAGAGAAGTAGTACTTAAGCAGTCTATTCCCCTGCATTTGAACCAAGTAGGCATTTCCCATGTGTTGATACCTTTTCCCTCCTACACTTCTGCCACAAATTTCTAAATGTGCTTGTGATGTCACAAGCAGACAATGTCAGTCAGCCAATGTCACAAGAAGCAAATGTCCAGTTAGCTTCACCTCCATCCCTGGAAAAATAATGGAGAGGCTCATTCTGGAGGTCATCTCTAGGCACATGGCAGAGAAGGTTATCAGGAGTAGTTAGCATGGATTTACCAAGGGGAAGTCATGCTTGACTAATCTGATAACCTTCTATGATATTGTAACTGGATGGATAGATGCAGGGAGACCAGTGGATGTAGTCTATCTTGACCTTAGCAAGGCT
>JANHGN010026091.1:27997-53517 GCA_024605025.1 Megaceryle maxima
TGTGACCTGTGCTGGATTGTATGGTCCTGCTCTGGCAGGGGGGTTGGACTTGAAGATCTCCAAGGTCCCTTCCAACCACTGACACCCTGTGATACTGTGTGATGCAATACAGCACATAATTAGTATGTTATAGATTACTGATGAGTTTGGTGTCCTAAAAAAGTATTTACATGGGAGTTCTTTTTATCGGTCCATTCTCAATAATAATATATGAAGTAACATATATTTATACTGTAGGTGATATTAAACCAGCTCATTCTTATTACATAGCCAGATTTTTTGTAAATTTATCAATGTACTAATGCTGCCAAGCCATAATGCTAAGCCATTTGACAGAGTAAAACAAAGTCCCTTTATCTTCCAATCCATCACTACATTTCTTTGCTTAAAATTTATTGCCCTGGCAGTTGCAAATACATGGGGAAAGCCAGCTACTCTCAAGATTTACATCACTAACATTTTTTTTTTTCAGGATAAACAATACAGAGAGAGAGAGAGAGAGAAATGCACTAAAACTGTTACTTTTAAAAATCATTTTACTTTTCATTCTATTATTTAATTTTCATTTGACATATTACTTTGATTTTTTTTCCTTTAACATTAGTACTGCATATCAACTTAAAACAACCTGTATTTACTTTTCAAAAGGAATATTCCAGCCCTAACTACGCTTGTCCATTTTAGAAGAAACTCAGCAAGATACTAGCCTGGATATCTAAGGAAGGATGGGAAAACAGGACTGGGGATTGAAGAAAGATGTTATTTACATAGCCTCTGGTTATAGTCTAGGTCTTTTTTATAAGAAATCAAAATAAGTACAGAAGTTCTCAATACTAGGTGATCAACAAGACAAATCTTGTATCCTAAACTTAATGGTGACCTCACTTTTCACATCTTACTTGGGAAAGAAATTATTTCCTGCCCTTGGTGGCTAAAGTTCATTATTAAATGCTTCCCATCAGCTTGTATGAGAAAAAACAAAACCCTCAATCTCTGTTCAATTAGTTGAATATGAATTATTTCCACTATAGAAGAAAATGCAATTTTGCAATGTATGATTAGTATCTATAGAGGCAGTATACAGACACAGATTTTTAAAATTAATTAGGTATTGTCACACCCATCATTTCAAGGGTAAGGTAATTTAAGACTCCAAGTTGGGCAAGAAAGCTTTTATATTCTACTGAAGTTTCAGGGTTGAAAAATAATTCAGTTCAATAAACTGAACTCACCACCTTTGCATTTTTGTGGACAACAAACAAACAAACAAAATCCCAAACAAACAAGTAAAAAGCGAAGAAACCCAAGTTCTTATCTCCATCCCACCATGCAGTCTACATCTCATCCATATCCAAAGCTTCAAGCACTGCTTTCCTGGAATGAGTCTAGAGCTCTGAAATTTATCTTCTTTCATAGCAAGACTAGAGAGTCCAGATTTCTGTTGTTACATTACAGATACAAAAATTTAAACAAATCAACACTGAGCAACAGGAGTGGGAGCAACCTTCTGCCAGAAGGGAATGAGCCAGAAGCTGAGGTGACACTAGTGCAGCCAGGGCAGTGGCCTCCCCCATTGGGTGCAGCCCCCAAGATCTGAGCGAATAGAGCAATGTGCTGTTAAAAGGGTCCACAACATGACAGCACTGCATTTAACAGTGGTTGAAGTAGTGGTGATACTCATGTTTTCTTTAAAAAGTAGTTATTATAGCTGTGAAATACATTTAGAAATATGTTTTCCAAAAGTTTGAAATGACATTAACTTGTCATGTTTTAACCATCTGTCCCAAACTCAAATCACTTTTAGAGGTTTGCCACGCTGTGTAAACAAGTGACTACATATTCAGAGCTTGTGTTTCTCCTTGACCTTCCATTTGTGTCCTATTGCAGCTGACAGTTTATCCAATGATGTCTATTTATCTTGCAATTTAATTCAGAATACAGCCTATAGTTTACAGCTATGAATCTGTAAAAAGAGAATATCCACTGGGCCAGTAAGTCAGTCAACTGTGTGGGAACTGCCTACCAAAGCTTGGCTATTGTTACCCTGATAACACAGTTAGGTCACTGGTGGAGTGAGCTATACCATGTCTACCATAATGTAATCGTTCATTACTATGAGTTCTATCATTGGCATGCTGTCAACAGAGATATATTTCAAGCAAATGTAAAAATGCATCATGAAAGATGAACTCTACATCTTCTGGCATATAGCAGAACAGTCAGCTCATGAATAAACTTGTTCAAATAAAAACACCTTCTGAATCCAGGTCCAGCTCAGAGGAATTTAAGTTTAACACAGCGATCATTGACCTCACTTCTTGCCTTAAAAGTTCCCTTACTATTACTTTCAGAAAATGTCTATAATTAACATTATTTCTATAATGATTCTGTTTTGTTCATATTTAATTTCCCTGACTCTTATTTAAAGTGGTTTCATAACAGTAGAAAAAAATACTTGTCTTGAGGGGCAGCTGATCTGGTCTACAATGGTAACTTAATTTTTTCTTTACTGTATTTTACTTCCTTGGTATATTAAAAATTCCTTTTTCAAACCTCTTTGCTGACCGTTGCCTTGCTCAGAAAGTTTTGTTCCTCATTAAAATTATCCTCATATTTATATGTCTCTAAATATTTTGACATGCATTTTTTACCCTTTCTAGAGTAAAATCTAGTGGCATTTCAAGTCCTTTTTTGCAGTATGCAAAAGAGTTTTTTTGAAAACAAAACTGATTGTGTAACGCTCTTTAATACTTATCAAAGTGAGTCTTCTGAGCTAAAGCTAAAATGGCTCTGGTTTTAACTATAGCATGCTTTGCAGTTAAGCAGACCACATCTTAAAACAGCTTTTTAATCTCTATACTTACGCTTTTTTACTATAAAGAATTGTCACTAACTTCTGTTCATACACATTTCACACTGCACAAATGACAGGACAGCTTTCATATAAAACAGACTGAGAACTAAAATGAAACCTCTAAAACACAGAATTCCATAGATATGTTGAACTATTTCACTGACATATCAGAAAGTATATATTAACAATTACACTACAGTCAGTGGCAAACACTTTGTATAGGGTTCTTGTGATCTCTGGCACAGAAATGAAAGGAATAACATTAATCAAATGTCAGCATTCATCCCAGCAATGTGTTTTGTATTATCCAGAGTATTCTCTCTGTGACAATTATATCCAGGTTATCTTTTGCAATTTCGTACCTCGAGGTGGTGGATGTTTAAAAGGAATAATAATAAGCCTCCATATCTTTTTTTCTCCCCTAAGGCCTTGATTTATTATCAACACAAACTGCTAAACAAATGTACATATCAAGGGTCTACCAAAATCATAGAACCTTTGCAATGGTACCCCAAAATTTCCTAGATTACTCTGAGGATAGTTCATTGAGGTCACAATCAAATGTAAGGTATGACCTCCTCAGAAACAAAAATAGAGGCAATGAATACATGTGTCAAAAGACTAAAATTACTTAAGTCTGAAAGAGACAAATATCACAAAGTTCAAGACCTTCACAGCTTAGGCACCTTACAGTCAGGTGCAGTTTCACAAGCAAGGGAAAAGAAGGACAATGACAAATCTGGCCAGGTGGTTGCTTTGTGGAACAGCTGTGTTTGAAGTTGTGCTGTGCTAAACTGGACACCCAGGGCTCAAGGCCATGCAAAGCCATTAGGGAGTCTGTAAAAACTTACCAGCAATAGGCCTCAGCTTCTAGCCATCTTGTACTGGAAGAGACAGAGGACTTTCAAAAGAGCTGACTTGTCCTTAGCTATTCTATAGCTGGATTAGCTACAGGTCAAAACATACGCACTTGAAAATTGTCAGCCTCAGTCTACGTTATTTGTCTATATCCTTCTGAAAACAGTTGTTTTGGGAGTGTATCTTGCCTCTGTCTGTTACTTGTTATCTGCATCTGTAGAATACAAAAAGCTGAAGGTCTCCAAACTCAACAAGAAATACATTTAATGACTCCTTTTGGGTCTCTGCAGTAGACAGTCTTTTGTCTTGTTTCCCTAACTACTACCTCATGCAATTTTATGCAAACTGATGTCAGATGTTTCTTGTATTTCAGTTTTTGGGTGGTAAGTTAAGTTCTGAAACAACCAGGCCACTGAAAATATCAGTCATTCAAGTACTACGTTATACTAGGATGTTCTACTTCAAGTACCAATATCTGAACATGCCAAAATTGGTCACTTAAAACTATTTATTATCATGGTGACTCATCAAAATCTTAGCAGCAGAATGTGCAACATATTCCTTCTTTTTATGCTATAAAAAATACTCTTTCTCCTGCAGTACATTTACCTCAGACAAGAGGGCAAACTAGAAATGCCAAGTTCTTATCTACCTAAACCTTTGACACCTTTTGGTGTTGCCCTGTTTCACTTTTTGCATCCCTCTCATAGATCATATGCAGGCAACATATTATAGCAAAATGGAAAATTGACTCTTCAAGCCTCTGAATGCTCAGTGGTTTTCTAGCAGAACATCACAGTCCCAAAGCTATTTTTGATGATTTTCTGTGTCAAGAACTTTCCTACACAGCATTGCACAACTTTTTTTCAGTCACATGCAGGCTTTCAAAGCAAGAGGAAGGGGAAAAGACCTAAGCATGCTGATCTCTGGATGATGGAAATTCCTGACTAGAAGATACCTTAGCATGCATTACAAAAGTAATACAAAGCAATGATGCACCATATCTCTCTGTATATGACCATCTCCTTTCAGGTGAAATATATAATGCAATAGTAATAATACTATGAGGATGACATACCGCTGAGAATGTTATTCATGAGAACACCATACACTTGTCCAAATATGGACAAATTCTGTGGTGTAGTTCCTTCCTAAAGAAGTTCTTTTCTTACAGTAATGTCCTATGTCCTTGCTAAAATGAAACTCCTCAACTCTGACATGCAAGCCTTTGATTTACAAGTGGCCAATATCTTTTTCGTCAGAATATTCGATTCACTTTGTTCACTTGTTCTTTGCAAAAGTCAGAGTTCTGACAACATACCATTCAAACTACATTCAGCAACCTGAGAAAAGAAGTGTAGTGCTCCTCCCCTCATAATGGGGCATACAGCCTATGGTGCAGGAGGCCATATCCTCCCATATCACAGGAAAATATGCCTTTATAACAGAGGCTTGCTGCTGTCTGCTTTCTTGTCCTCATATACTTGACACAGAGCAATAGATTTCTTAATTATTGATAAATCCCAATGAGGGTTCAATTCATCAACTGTTGAACTGGAGCAGTCCAGAAGAGACCTGCAGCTGGGTATCTTATACCTGGTGGTTAGATCATTCTCCTGTGCCTTTGCCTCGAAGCAGATATAGGAGCCGAAATGTGGGTGTTCTCCTTGTCAAAGAGCTCATTGGCTGGCTTTGCAACTGTATTTACAGATAGACACACAGTCCTCAGATTAAACTGGTCATTCTGAAATTCACTGTATATGTAATTTTGTTAATTCAATTAGATGAACATTCTAAGGAAAGACTGGTTTGATTCTTACCCCAAAATTATGTATATATGCTTATTTATGTCAGTTGTCTGATTTCACTCACAAAGTCATAGTGAGGGAAAAATTAAAAGGATTTCAGGAATTTGTGGTTTCTCACAATTAGCTGTCAGCTGCAAAGTCAGACTTAAGTCCATGTGATTTTTTTTTAATTCTGAGTTGGTACAGTTTAGCACTACTCTGTTTAAGTCTTGATACTATGGAGTTATAAGCTCTTTCAAGCTATACTGTGTAAGTGAAAACATTCTATAAAATTTGGAATCTTAGAGCTGTTTGATGTTTAGAAATTAGACTACAGCATATTATCTTGTGCTTTCTATAGTACAGTTTTCAAAGTTCAATTTGATTGGATTTCTAGTATTAGAGATAATCCAGGGTGAGGTGTTCTTTGTACGTTGCATTTCTTTTTCTCACACTTCAGCTTTGCAAAAGATGTAAAAGATAGCATGAGTCACCTATCAAAAAAAGGAATGAAGGAATATGGTGGGCTTTTATAAAAAAAAACCCAACCAACCAAACAAACAAAAAAGTCAAAAACCCTTCTGAATATGTTTCTTCACATAATTCCAGTTTCAAAGGTAATGATTAGTATTTTCTTCTTTAGTTTTTGATTAAAAGATAGAATTGAGCCTACACTGTTTCACTTTAGAGTGCATGCAGAACAAAAGTGCTGGCACATTTTTCCTTATTCTGTGCCTTCTCACTTTCCCAAGCTTTCTGATGTCTTTCCAGTTTGGAGCTCCTGCTTAGATAAAACAGATGACTTTCTGGGCCTGCTTCTGCTAACAGCAGGCAGGAGCAACAGTGACTGATTGGTTGAAACATGAGGATTAATGGGTATTTATATTTCATTAAATTTTATGCTCACTGGAGAATAATGTATCACTTGCAGATATTGAAACATATGTCAACCCTATCCACTTACATATAATTCAATTTGACTTAAATGCATTGATCAAATTTTATTAAAGTCCAATATATCTTCCAAAAAGGCCTGCTAACACAATATTGCTGCTTCACATTCATCAGATAAAAGGAGGCAATTGTGTTGTAATTCTATTTATACCATTTTTCGGGAAAAGGGAGATTATTGTGAAGTGAATACTCATTACAAGGTGACTGGCTCTAGTTGAAGGACTTGAGACTGAGATTATTAAGCAAATTCTCAAGCAGTCCCATTTAGTTAAAATTACTCGAAGGTGGGTCATGCCTGTTTCCATCCCCAGAGGAAAAGAGAGATCAGCATTGTTAACGATATTATCCAGGAAAGTTTGCTATGAGAGATTTTGGAGTATGCGAACAATTAATTCTTTTTTTTCTTTTTTTTTCTTTTTTTTTTTTTTTTTTTTTTTTTCTTTTTTTTTTTTTTGTTAAAGCTCCGTTTATGAATCATGCATAAGTTTCTTTGAACTACTTTTCAGTACTTACTCCTTTTTTTCTCTCCATCACACCTGTATATTGAGCTTTTGCAATTGCTCTTATTGTGATGGATAAGAAAAATATAAAATATTTGTTTCTTTAATTTTGAAAAGCAAGGGTGTTTTAGATAAAGTCCCTTTCTCAAAGCAACCACAACAATAATGGGAAGTTTCTCAAGTGTTTGGTTTTAGAATCTTGATTGTTTAAAAGATGAGGATTTAGCCCTCCTAAAGAAAAGAAATAAAGACTATTTAATACCATGCTCCAGCAGGGTTATTTTTTCCTCACTCTTAAACTATAAGGATTTGGGGTGATAGGGTTGGTGTAATATGTTTTAGCAATCTGTGTTTGTTTCTGGCTCAAGAGTTATTAAGAGCTAAACCTTCACTCCAATATACACATGAGCATCTCATCACAGGCATTTCAAAGAAAAGGTCCACTTCTAGACTGGAAAACAAAGAGTATTTGTGAGTAAAGATGTTCAAGAGTCAACATAAGGGAGTGTGGAAGTCTTAACTACTCTCAGGAAACTTTAAGATACACAGTCATGTTGTGTGGGATCTAAGCACATCACCTGGACTAGTTTCCAATCTCACAAGGGCTGAAATCACTTTACTTCAATAAAAGTGTGTTGGTTTTTTTATTTTCTTTTAATGTTAATTCCTCCAAATAAGAGGAGTCTTATCACCAACTAATGTTTCTTCCTTTTGCCATATTTTTTTAATTTCCAACAGGTGCTATTTTGTTCTGCACTATCAGCTTTCTCTTGTGAACACAGTAAAGACTGCTGCACAGGTGAATTTCAGGTTTTGTCCAAAATAACAAACTATTTCAAAAAGAGTACTTTCACTCAACTTACTTTAGAAGATCAGAACACTTCTAGAAATTAAGTACAATATTCAATGAAGTAAAACCTTTGTGAATACTTCTTAAATAGATTTGGGTTTTGATCAGCTCATATAAAGTTACTGTCCAGGCTTCTACATATCAAGCAGAACTTGAAGATAATTTTTCTTCATTCTTAGGAAAAAAGTGCATTTGTACAAACACATGATTTCATATTAATATACTGAGGTACATTAAGTACATTCTTCAACAGATGTTTTAGATAACATCGAAATACTGATATCTTCTTTTTATCAAAACTCTTGCAAATCCATTAAAAGTATTTTATGTAAATCACCAGCAAGTCTGTCTTCCTGAGGCTGATGCTTCTGTCAAGACACTTGGTCCTACTCTTCTGAATATGTGTATTTAGCTTCAGCCCAAACAGAGTATCTTTTGTTCACTTAGGGAGAAAAATGATTGGTCTTTTTTTCACTCTATAGGATGTACTGATCAGGCCTGCTCCAGACTTGAAACCTTACAGTAATTTGTATATCAGAAAACAATTTTCCCCCTTTTAAATAGTGAATGAGATAATTTCTTGACAATTAGTCACTTCCTTCAATGTAGTTTAGGTTGTTTATCATTCATTCCAGTCATGAGGATTTTCACAGGCACATTAGAAATATTTCTGAGATTAACTTTTTTTCACCCTGGCTCAATTAGCTGAACTTTTTTCAAAAACTTCCCTTAGGACTTTACATAGACAATGGATATATGTGGGTTGTATAAGCTCACATATTTGTGAACATACACATTATCTTTAGCATGTCATTTTTTTTATATTCACTTCAAGAATAATGTGGCTTTACAAAAACAACAGGAAAGGACAAGTAAAATATTTTCATTTCAAGAGATCCTGAAGGGAATTACCAACAAGGAATGCAATTCACCTCTTTTGGTGAATCCACCTCAGTTGGATTGATAAGAGTTGTAGTCCATATTTAATTTTTTTTTATAGTCCAGAAATTAATTGCCAATGTAGCTCATCAGGCGCTGCCAGAAAACCGTATTATTATAAGTAAATGTCCTTTAAAATTTTTTTGCTATATTATTTATATGGGCTCCAGAAGGCAATAAACCAGTGCAAGAGAGTCTCCTACAACTGCTTCTGCACTGTTGCTTTTGCCGGACCACACACAGTTAGAAGGTGAAGCACAAAGTTAACCTTCAAATCCTTCTCACACCTTGGAATTCTGAGACAGCTGAGGTGGGAAGGGTCTGTAGGAGGTCATATTGTCAACCTCTTGCTGAAAGCAGAATCAGCTGTGAGGAAAGATCCAGTTTTACAAGACTTTATCTTGTCTGGTCTTGATAACACCCAAGAATGAAGATTCCTAAGCTTCTTTGGGCACTCTGCTTTCCACAATCTCCTGCAAGCAAGCAGGCATACAGGTATATATTGATAATATGATGTACATCAGATAATGAAGCAGAAGTCTCTTTCTGCGCTTAATAGGAAAACCACTCTGACAGTCCTGCTTCTCTGAGTGTCAACATGACATACTGGGATTTAGTTACAAGATGTGTGAGAAATACAAATAAATGTGAGCTGCCTCTTCCCCTACTGATGGCAATTTAGTGCTAAAATATTAAAATGAAGAACAGAACCAGACACCTATTACATAGACATCCCTTTAAACAAGCATATAATTTCTTCTGAGATTTTTTTGGTATCACAGAGTCTATGTTACTGCATCCAAGATGAGGTGCCCTTTTAGCAGAAAAAAATGTATTTGCCTCTATACTTTCACCTCTCTTTGCTGCACCTCCACAACTTTTTCTCCTCTCACAATCCCCAATTCCCAATGCAAACTGAGCAAAGCGGTACATTTGACACAACTTCTGCAGAAAGGAATTTGGTCTTCCAGTTTCTATGGTTTCTTTCTGTTTGGTTTCTGGTCAACACATACACACATAACTGCAAGAAGTGAAGGTCACAGTTATGTGTTCTCCTAGCCAAACTACAAAAGGTTCACACTCACTTATACTGGCATTTCTGTTAGATGTGCTTTTCACTCAGTAAATCAGGCAGCAGATACAGCATCATATGCTCATCTATGAGACTCTATCATGTGACATGCAGAACTACCATTTAACCAATCACACTCCCTTATCCCTTCCAGGGAATGAATATGGAATGTTAAGAAGGCATAAAGAAGTACTTGCACTTATCTCATAAATTAAAGTTTCATTACTATTTTTAAATAGCTTATAAACATCCAAAGAAGCTAATCTTCTCAAAGATGCTTCAGAAAGAAGAGGGGGAAAAAAGATTTAAGTCTGATATTATGAAGGTTTTTTTCCTTGTAAATTATCCCTCAAATCTAATACTATTACTAAATTGAGAGGGTAATTGTTCTTTACCTGTCTATTAAATTTTGAAAGGTATTACTTTTACATTTACTCGTTCTCAGTTTTATGTTCTTTCATTTAATGTTCTAAGACCAATTAAAAAAAAATCACTGTCTCATCAGAATGACTGTAAACTGCTGATTGACTATAGTGCTTTCTTCAGAGACTAGCACAATATAAAACTGCTGTCATGCTTTATGGCATTTTTTCCCACATTTTTGGGAAATTGTACAGGTACATGAAGCACCACTCTTTCAGACTCAATAAAGGGAGAAAATCACCATCAGCATGTAAAACATAGCGGAAACTTGTAAGAGGCAAGAGACCAGGTGACACTACAGGTTGATGGGCAGACTATAATCAGCCAAGAGGAGAGGCAGAAGGAATTTCACACAGCTTCAGGTATCCAGTGTTTATCAGAAATAATTATAAATCATATCAGATTATTTTTGTGATATTTTGTTTTGTCTGCCCTCAGTTTCACCTGGGAAAACAAACAAACAAACAAACAAAAAAACCCAATAAAAACATGAAAACTCATTCACTTTCCAAATAATAACTATTTGAATCAACTGCCAAACTCGGGCAATATACCTTAAAGGGAAGTTATAGAAAGTATGAAGATATAGAAATCCTGGTGCAGCATCACTGCTAGTGCCACTATACACAGAATAAAAAAGGTACAACATATGATGTTGTGTGGTTCCATAAGATTTAAATAACACGAGTTTGGGATGAATGTATCCCTCATCAAGCATGAAGCTATGAAGGCATTAAGCATATCTTATCATGACTTACAAAGGACAAACTTTCTTACTTGGTTTTCTTCATAAATAAAGAAAAAGCAACATTTCATGCACCTTTAACTCATATGCAGACTTTCTCCAGTAAAAGCAAGGCCATTCTAGGCAAAGTATAGCTTTACACTTAAAGTAGGAATATTTTAAGTGTAAAATTGTGATTTGTAGTAGAACCTTATAATAAAGGAATCATGCACACTCTAACAGATTTTCTGGTATATTTTTATTGCCATCTTCAACTTTTCTTGATCATTTGCAACCCTGAATCATCCCTGTATAATTAATGTAACAGAATTTAAGCAAGAAATCTCAGTTATCTTAAAATGTATGCTATTTTTATAAAATTTATTCTATTTTAAAAAAAAAATCCTCTTAAAAACTTTATTCCATATAAATTTTTACTCATGTAAATCTGTAGCCCCAGACTCCTCTAATACTAGCTTTTCCTTGGGAGATGTAAGATGAAGACTGACAAAAACAGTGAAAGCTCCATCTTCCAAAAAGCATTAGCTGTATCACTAGCTGTGCATCATCAAAGCAAAATGGAACTTCCAAAGAACTACTAGATGCAGTGAAGCAGGAGGATGTTGTTCTGCTAGCTGCTGTAAAAAAATGCAGCTGTTAGATTCAGGGAATGTATCTTTCCTGCTAGAACTTTCCTCTATGAGCATGCAGGGAAAGATATGCCTTTTCTTCCTTAAATCCTTTCCAGGGTAACTTTTGTTACTTGAGTAATCTGCTCATACTGTCCATCTTGTCTAGCTCCTCTTGCAATTGAAAATTAAAACAACAGTATTTGCCAAGAGAACCAGGTGGTTTCTCTTGTACAATGCCCATTTTTGATAGTCATTAACCCAACAGTGATTTGGACTAAGAGGTTAGACTATGTGGTGCTGTTTACAATAAATGCATCAAACTTTCATGGTATTTGAAGGCAAATTACGTATTTAAATGAACCCCTGTGTCCTGTCTTAATTTATGCCGGATGAGAAGTAGGGGTCACTTTTCTCAAATTATTTCTTCAGAGACCATGTACAAAACTAAATTTTAAATGTAATCAGGTCACTGCAAATATTAAGATGAACTGTTGGAGAATATTGTCTTTACAAACAGCAACACTCATCACTTAACTTTCCTTGAATTATCCTTTGGTTTTCTATGACTTGACTAACCCACTCACAGTGTCATGTTTCCTACATATGCTTCTGTTGGTGGGAAATCATCTTTGTCTTTGTGAATGATGTCTTTGTGAAGAACATCCCTGTTCTTCACAGATATCTTTTTTGATCCATC
Organism: Megaceryle maxima; assembly: GCA_024605025.1. NCBI lineage: Eukaryota > Metazoa > Chordata > Aves > Coraciiformes > Cerylidae > Megaceryle > Megaceryle maxima. Next base: position 40,288 of record JANHGN010026091.1, read on the forward strand.
TTCTTTCTTAATGCTGGAAACTTCTGCTGTTCTTTGCTTGCCTTCTTGTTCAAATTCTGTTAAGAAGGGCAATTACAGCATTGCATGCTCCAAATATAACTCAAAATATAGTTGGCCTCAAAGTCACAAGGCCGCATCTTTGTGCCAGTCCTTAGTTTTTTCTTTCTTATTTTAGTATCATTTTGATTCAATGAGACTGATGCGTAACTTGGGGGATCATGCTGACTTAGATAAAGAACATCTCCCTCTTGTGATGCAGCAAAGGACCACCAGCAAGCCATGAGCCTTTGCATTAGTTCTGCAGCAGCACAATTCCAGTCAGACTATCATGTGCCAGCGAAAAATCCCACAACCCCCTCCAGTGTCAGTGAAGTCACCAAATCACTTAGTGCCGTCTCAGACTACTTTCAGGGGTTCAAGGATGGTGAAGTCTACCTCTCTTGATATGCACAGAGATTGCTTACACAGGTACAGAAATGATCATCCAGTTGTGACCTGGAGACTAGATGTCTACCCACCCCTACTTACTACTCTTTCATCAACCTATGAAATTACAGGTGGAAGCTCCTTTTTCTTGATGGGAGAGGTCTGTTTCTGAGTTAGTGTTCTGAAGGGCTGATCTCTAAGAAAGAATTCCAGTAGCCCAAGAAGATTTGGCAGATAGCAGTAAAGGATGGAAATAAGAACTGACTTTTAGGCTGGTTTCAGATACACCTTGTCTCCTTTCCATTCCCATTTTTTTACCTTTGTTTATGGACTATGCAAATGTTTCACAATATTGCTTCTCAAACCGTTACAGGTACAAACTGTCTGGATATTTAGATACTACCGGATCTAACAGGATGCCATCAATCTTTTATAGTAAGAGAATACATAAATTATAAACAAATATGTCCTTTGGTCTAGTGGAACAGCATAATGATCAAAGACACACAATATTAATGTATTTGTTTCTACAGTAAGCTTTATTCCCCCAGTGCTCAGTCTGTAGTGATGGACAGGCAGTGAGCTGTCAGTTTTTGTTCTGTCTGTCACACTACACTTACCTCCTGTTGTTTTAAGTAATCAATATGGGGGCTGAAATCACCTACCACTACCTCTGCTACCTACTATTTTGTCCACTCATAAATTATGAATCCTTGCACAACATCAAGTCTACAATTTCGATTGCATTTGCTAATCATTGATCAATAATTTAAAAGCCTCTTCTTCTTCAAGGGTCCCTAGTTTCCTGGAACATATGGCATAAGGCTGACAGTGTTCATAGAACTATTCCCTTATCACAAAAAGGAGCCAGGGAAAACAAGTTGCTTAAAGTTGTTTCTTTTCTTCTTCTCTTTCTTTTCTTTTTCTTTTTTTTTCTTTTTTTTCTCTTTTCTCTTTTTTTTTCTTTCTTCTTTGTCCTTTCTTCTTTTCTTTCTCTTTCTTTTCTTTTCTTTTCTTTTCTTTTCTTTTCTTTTCTTTTCTTTTCTTTTCTTTTCTTTTCTTTTTTTCTCTTTTTTCACCAAGGGACTCACTTTTTTCTTTTTAATTATTTCCTTGTCTTGCTAGTATTAATGACTGGACAAACGTGTATGCAGTAGCTTCTAGGATTAATTTCAGCTTCATACCTTGAGAAGACACACCACTTAGCCAATCTGGATAGTTCAATTTTACAATAATGACTGCAATACTTTTACTGGGGCTGGACTACATTTACCCTTTCCAGAACTCATATTCTTCACATTTATGTAACACTCTTTATTCTCTATAAAAGATCATGAAAGTGAGATAAAAAATAGTATTTATTATGTATTCCTGTAAATGCATAAACATAAACACAATGAGCAATAGAATCTTTCACAGGTGAAACTGAAGTCTTTAGGCATTACAAGAGAGTCACAGAATGCTTGCTGCAGTGTTTCTTTCTGTAAGATTGTTTTATTAGGTATTTTACTGTTAGAATAGGACCATGAATAATAAATATAGTCATACAGAACAGTTCTGATTACTTCTCCATGGAAACCTTTTAAATGGCCAGATCCTGAAAACATCTACAAAAATTCACTTCATGAATAATCTCGGTGGCTTAAAGAGAAGACATGTTCAGTGTGCTTGTATATTTGACTATTTTCATGACTAGCCTAAAAATCCCCTTACAATTCTTGAACTTTTTAAAGTCCTTTTCTATATGATTTTAATTTTAGAAAGAAAGACACAAAAAGGCTTATTTAGACTGTGTTGTATAAAAACCTTCTTAAATAAACTGTTTTTATTTTATTATATTTCATTGGTTAGTAAGTTATTTATAAGTATGCAAATTAAACCAGTATGATAACATAATATGATATTTTTTTAGAAAAGTTGTATTGCATTATCTATAATAATGTATTCATCTATACTGCTATTTCCTATAGCTGCATTTAACAATAAAGTAACAGAAAAAAACAAAACAAAACAAAACTTGAGGTTTAAAATATTTGTTTAAAAAAATTATAGCTCATAATTAAACTACTAACATAAGCATTATACTTTTCTAGGAGACAGACAATGTACGCTTGAGATTAAATTATGTAATTCTACAGTCTGTACTTCCTTACTTTTCTTTCAGTTCTTTCAGGTGGAATATAACTGTGTACAGCAGCCACAGATACAACTAGTATCAGACTGTCCACCAGTTTTATTCTGATTGTGGCAACTGCATACTGGACATTTGATGGCAATACCCTGCAAGGTGGTTTACAAGAAACATAAATCATACTGCCTAATGATGCTTGTATTAAAAGAGTCTTAACAGTAGTCATTTCTGTTAAAAGAAGATAAAAAAACCTACTTTCCTCAAAGATTTATCTTAATTTCTAATGTTGTAACTAGCTTTTCAGACTGATAGCCCTGATATCCTGAGTTAGGATTTTTTTTTCCCAAGTTTAATTTAAATGTCTAAATTATAGTTCTTCACTGATTTTTCACACACAGGATCAGAATAAGGATCAGTTTTATCTATAACTATTATATATCATACTCAGGATGCACAGAATTCATGGTGTATCATCTTATTTGATGCATCTCATTAAGAAGTTAAATTGAAGCAGTTTCTAGATGGCAATGTATTTTTATTTCTGGTTTTGGTGTCTTTTGGCCTGTCTGAAAAATAGTAAGAAATAATTTCTCCCCTAATAGTATACACAGTTTTATCATGAAGTACTTAAGAGTCAGAACAGAAGGGAAGAGAACAAGAAGAATGATGATGAGGTGATGCAGGTGCATAGGATAAGAATTTTCCTAATCCAATAACTTTGAAAGTGAACATGTGTCTTGACTAGATCAAATCATTAGAGGGGAAAAGAACATTTAACAGACATCTTATTATGATCACTCCAGATTTTTCTGTATTTTTCCTATCAGTTTCTACAGAAATTTTTTTTTCCTAATTACAATTCATTTTAGCATTGTTTTCTTCCTAGAATTTTGCCCCAAATCCCCCATACTTTCCAAGGACAGAGCATATGATGGCATTTGTTATGTACAGTCAATTGATGGAAAATACAATTCTACATGCTATGAGATTAAATGTGATTTCATTTGGAAGGAAAATTAAGATTTTCTAAAGTACAAATAATTACTGCGGAGAATGGAGATTTGGAAGTAATGCTGTTTTTGAGAATAATTCTCAGAATCACCAGAGATGTAGTAACATAAGTAGTCTTCGTTCTATCCTTCTCAGGATTTTGACAGTTTAGAAGAAATAAAAGGCTGGGGGTGGGTGGGGGATAGGGGAGCTTCACAGTGAAACTAAACTACATTGAAATCAAAATATTCAATAAAAACCTGAATCAAAAGATGTCAACAATATTTTGACATATATGTTCCAAGCAGTCTAAAATTATTTTCTGAAAATGGAGAATTAATGACACTCAAGTTATGAATCAGACCTTATATATATAAAGTTTGAAATATCTTATGAATGGCTCTACTTTCAAGTTCCAACTTTAATCTTTGCCATGTTTCAGCTTCTACGGGCCCTCTTCTCAGCAGTTGTTCCTCTGCCAACTCTTTTATTTGGATCAATTGCCAAAATCAGTTTTGTGCAATATACATTTTTTTACTTCTGGCAGTAAGCTTTTCTAACATACTTTATAGAGTCTTTGGTATTAGTGGTGGAATCAGCCTGACACAGAGCACAGCTGGAATACTGGCCAGAATGTAGCAAAGATACAGAGGAGATATAGAAAGAAGTAAAATTAAGTATAAAAACCCAATCTTGTTCCGTCCGCTTGCTCCTTAACACAAGGAAACAGTTTTGTACAGTAAGGGGGGCTGCGCACTGGTACAGGTTACCACAGGCGTTTCTGGAGTCTCCATCCTTAGAGATATTCAAAAGCTACCTCAACAACATCCTGGACAGCTGCCTGAAGGTGGACCTGCTTGAGCAAGGTTGGAGCAGATGATGTCCAGAGGTCCATTCCCACCCCAGCCATTCCATACTTCTAAATCTGTGATCTCTCTCTTTCCTCAATTATAATAAAATACTGTTACTGGAGATACTAGACCTGTTTTAGAACCAAATTTCTGACACTTTTTTCATAACAAGAAATATTTTATGAAATCTGAATGTGTTCAGATTTGTGATCATAAATTCTGAAAGCTGTAAATGATTTTTTGACAGTAAGTGCATCTGGTAAAAGTCATACTTGTCTTTTAATTGTAAGCTGCCATTTCCTTAGGTGATTACAAGACATACTGCAGTTGAATAGCACTTCTGATATAACTGTTATCAGAGATCATACTGATCATAGCAAGTGGGATAACTTCCCTAGGTGAAATGAGCAGGAACTCACCTAACAAGCATTTTTTAAGTCTGTTTCTTTTTCTTTTGTATCATGGAGAAAAATGTTGTAACAGCTATCACGTGGAAGTACAGATGAGAAAGCTAAGCATGAAATGCAAGTTGAAATTGCATTACAGAAAGGAAGAGTCACATGTACTAATTTAAGCCAGTGTTCAATTGATGGGAGCTAATGAACTACAAAAGCTCTGACATCTTTTGCAGCAGACAACCCAGTGTAAACTAATCAACATTAAGTCAATATAATCTAACCCTTCATTGTTCATTGATCTTTTTTACAGGCTACACACTGCCTGGCCATGTGAATGGGTCAGAAATATGTATCAGGAAGAGGATAAAGCTGCTACCACAAAGGAGAACTAAATTCAAATTGTCCAGCATGAAAGGAAAATGAAAATTACCTTCTGCATCTCTTCATTCTGCTTTTATAAAATGCCTATATTTTTTTCAGCAATGCCCGGCAGAAAGAACCTGACCAGTTCATCCATACCTGTCTTACCTATTGCATTCCAGCTGGAGCTATGCAATAAAATCACTAAAAGCTTGAAATAAGCAAAGGCTGACTTTCCTCTTAAAAGGAGCTTCACACCAAGACTACACTGTCACTATTTCTCTCACTAAGTTTGAAGGGCACTTATGAAGATTTGGTTTTAATCTATAACTCTCTCAACTATTTTGAACCAATATTGGAGAGATCCAGCATGTCCCACAGAAGCCCTGGCTTTTCTCCTATCTGTGGATATGAGTGGGTGGATGTCACTAGACAGCTAAAGATGTTTCATTTCTTTAAAAACCATTAAAGCCTTTGCAGGAAAGTATAAAAGCCATATTTCCTCCTAATTGTGTGGCAGACAGAAAATTGCAGATTTCATTGTGGACATGAGAACTAGATATTTCACCCGGTGGTATCCACTTATTTTACTAAGGAAGAGAAATTCCTCGTGCAATGAAATTATGCAATGTTACCTAGAGCCTAGATCAAATGTCTCTTTACATTGGTAGAAATAAAAATAAAATATTGCTTTAAAATATGAAACAGCCTTTGGAACTATGAGGAAGGCTAATGTTTATTAAAATCTGCTTTGTACCTGTAGACATACCTTGCAAAATTTGAAAATTTAAAAGTAATTAACTTGCAAAGCTTTTCTATACTTTCCTGCAGTACTACACCTTTCTCCTATCACAAGAAATTTCAAAGGAGCCTCAAGGTGCTAGAGGCCTGACCTAAGTGGAGGTTGACATAGTCAATATTTTTTAGGTCCCTTCAGGATCAAATTTGTTAGAATTTGCATTTAAAAAATAATTTTTATTGCAGAATTTGAAATTGTATCTATGCTTGCTATGGCAAGATTTGGAGGAGACAGTGGAGGAGGAGTGGGATCCCATTAGGGATATTTCCCAAATGTCCACATAAGGCGGTATTATTGAGTCACAAAACCAGCAGAACACAAGGAGAAAAAAAAAAAAAGGTGTAACTTCAATCCCAGCTTTTTAGTTTATTCAAATGAAGGACCCTCAAATAGTTTAGTTAGGAATTAAGTTAATTGGGTTTGGTGTAAGGTTGGTGTACTTCCTGCTGGAAAGTTTCCCATATTTCCTCAGTATAAGTAGCGGCTGGACTCCCATGTCACCCTGTTAGCCCAGACTTTAATTAGTTCTGGCGTTCGCCTCATAATGATAAATGCTGAGATGATGAATGGAAATGCAAATGAGTGTGAAGTGGCTCAGCCATCAGTGCTGAATATCATTAATACCTTCCTACTGTTAAATCGATCAATGTCATCCCAGGATCCCTCTGTTCAGCGGGTGCAGATGGCTGTCCGCCAGAATGCCTTCCATTATATTGGCAGTGAAAACTTCGTGGGTTTTTTCTCCCCATATGCTTTTATTCATCTTTTGCTGAATATTTGTTTGGCAACTAGAACTCTAATATATTTCCAGCTGAGATGATAACTATTTAGGGTCAATAAGTGAGTAGCTAATTTAGAGCAAAATAAATATGAATATGGATCTCTTCTCATATCAGGAGTATCAAGTGCAAATTCAATAAATTGGAGAGGAATAGAATTCTTCACAATGTAGAATTCCATGTGGTAGCAACAAAAGAGAATAAAATAGGATCCAAAGGGGTTTATTATTTTCTCAGACATGTTACATTTTTGTATTTTTAAGTTTCTGGGTGTGGGAGCATGTCCACAGAACTAAGCTTTCTAAGAATGAAAGGGTTGGATAACTTGCAACATGAAGTCTTAATAACGGAAACATTTTTTGTGAATATGAAAAATAAAACTCTAAAGCATTTGGAATAGTTGTTTCACCAGTTAGGTTGCATTTTTGTGCAGTGAGTTTGGAGGTCATCCACAAGGATGTGCATTAGCCTAGTGGGGTTATTCTTCATAGGGAAGCTATACAGACACGTTTTTCAAGGAAATTGTTTCTGCACATCTAAACTTAGGACCTAACTCATGCTTCCTTCAGGGATGCTTCTCTGCTTAGCAAAAAGGGAGTATGAGGATTAGTCTTTGTGAATAATCACTTCACTTTATAGTTCACAGCTTTCTAACAATCTCAGACGGTAATGTCAGAAGTGCTTTATTATATTAAACCAAGAAGAAGAATGTTTCATTCATGGGAAGTGCAAATAACCACCTTTTATGAAAGTGTCAAGAGGCTACTGAGAGGCTAAATTCACTGCACTGTTATCAGCCTGGAGTCTATTTCCTTATAGCTTGTGTTTAGCCATATGTGCTAACAGCTAAACCATATAATTTTCACACTGTAATCTATGTAATAAAATCCCCAATTGTCTATGAATCCACTCATCTGTGGCTTTGGAGAGACTGAGGAAAAACATTCTGTGCTGTGTACACCCCCATACACTGTAATGCCTAGGTGAAAAGTGTACTGGTCCTTCCATCCCCTCTTCTCATAAACAACACAATATATCTTTTATTACCTTCATAAACGCTCTCATTGCATCCTCTCCAGTAGGTTGGAAACTCTCCAGTGGATTGTGAACTTACTGGAACTGGTCCAAGAATAAATCACTCATTATCAGGTTTTATTCTGTTCTATAAGTTAATTTGTTTTCTTTTTTTAAAATATTTATATTCCAAAAAGTAATTTCTATAAGTCACCTTTGCATTAACCCACTGAATTTATTTCACTATGGGATTATTCTCTGATCTTAGGTTAAATGTTTTGTTGTTTTAGTTTAATGAAAATTGAAAAATAAAATTGGACAAAATATTTTGTTACTTTGGAGTCTATTAGAGCTTTGGCATCTATGCTAGGGTAGCACCAGCCAATTTCAATAACATCAGGAACACAAGGAAATAAATTAGAAATTTTAATTGTAAGATTATATCACTTCGATAGGATGGCTAGGGAAAAGCCAAACCAAATTCTAATAACAAAACAGTAATTTAAACAGAATATATCATAATTCTGCATTATTTTTGCGAGGTTTTAATGTTTAAAAAATTATCATAATACCTCATGCAATGAAGCTGCTACACTGACTTATGAAATTAATATGAACTTAAATGATCTTTTACTTAGTCAACATTTTCATGAAGCCTGAGATAGAAAGCTAAAAATAGTGCTCACTTTAACTTGAACAAGAATAAAACCATTCCATGGAAAAAGTGCTAATGTTTCATGTCCATATAATATATAACCACAAGCAGATTCCAGGAATTATGTCAATCAGAAGCTAGAGTTAGCTATACTTCTTTTACTAGTGCAGACATACATTTTTATGTCATTCAATTCTTGCTTATACTGTTAGCAAAACCATTGTATAATAGCAATTCTCTCTTTTTTTGAATTAGTTCTATTCTTGGTACGTATTAATTTTCTATAATACCAGATGTGTATATAGTACTTTAAAGAGCAGCGGGGAGTAAAAAGGGATAGAAGTAAGATTGTGCCCAGGAAGAAACTCAATGTGAAGTGAAACTAAATGAGGTCTGAAGCAATTAATGTGGGAAGTCTGTGACAAAGATTTTGTCAGAAGGCCATCAGCAAAGACTGTGTCAGTAATGTGACTTCAGAAGGGTTCTGGATTGCAAGACACCCTTGAAGCACCACAGTCACATACTGTCCTCCAGGCTTCTGGTTTTATGCATCTAAGAACACTTAGCAAATGTTCCTTAAAGTAGCTCTCATATGGTTTGAGATGAAAGTGATCCATGCACAGCACAACACCTCTGCTGGCTTTGCCTGCTTTACTTCCTTTCTCACACTGATCTCCTCATAAGCTCTGCTTGCCATCTCACGTCTCATGTGATGACAATCCCTGAGCTTGTTGTTTTGAACACATTTCCTTTCCCGATTTCTTGGAATCTTCATTTCAATTGACAGCTCATCTTGAAATGCATCTTTCAGACCTGATTAGATATTTTCAATTATCTCTTCCTGTGTTATTGCACAACTACTAATGGATTTCCATAATCATATTATACAATTTAATACATATGCCTTCATTATCTATCTTTATATGTGATAACTAATTTTTACAGAGCACTTCCCAACCCAGTCAAATCAGGTGGAGATTTTTCCATTAGTTTTAATGGAAATAAAATCAGTTTCTGCAACTTTCTTAATTGCCATCCATACTGCAAGACTACTATGTTGGTTGAACCCTTTGGCTTGCTGGTTATACTCAGTGCAGGCATGTGCAAAGGGAGTTATTATGCAGAATACATAAAGATGGAAGATTATGTCCCTAAGAAAATATGTCTATTATGCATCAAGCTGATAACATTCTCCTAGGCTGCACTACTTTTCATTATAAAAGGCTACTTTCAGTTATTTATGACTTTAAGAAATCTGAACCATTGGGTGCATGTCTACAGCTACAGATGCACATGTGCCCTTTTGCTTGTACATGCATGGGTAAAGCTTCACATATGAAGTCAGAAAACCAAAGTTTTTTTCTATAGCCAAAGAGAGTCATCAGGCTGACTGGCACTAGGAGCCTGATCAAAGAGAAAGACTGAGGATTAATAAAAACAAAGGATTAGGACTGCGGTGAAGGACAGTAAAGTAAAGCATATGGCTTGCTAAAATCTAAGAGTTAGAGACTGAAAAGGTCTGACTGGCCTGGGTAGAGGAGAGGGAAGATTCTCATCAGATACTGGCAAAGAATCAGAGCTCCCTCAAGCACATCTCAAAGGTCAAAAACTTCTGCAAAAGCCCTTGGCAAGTTACAGGCCTCATTTACCTCTGAGAACATCTCTATGCAAAAAACAAAACCTTACTACTGCTGTCATAGTGGACATACAAGATATGATAGAGATTTGTGCAGTAGTCTAAAATGTTTTCATGTTCAGCTAATGACAGACATAAGATCTAAATCTTAATTTATTACAAAGATCTAGGAATTAATTATGTCCAAATTAAGTAAAACCTCGAAAAGTCAGGCAAAAGCAGAACCTATGCAAAATCAAGGTCTCCCTGCATAATCAACCTTACCTGAACACTACTTTGTGAGATACAGAATAGTTAGTGGATCAGAGAAGATTACAGGAAGTTTTATGGTTATAGCAGCATTGGAGAACTAGCTAAAACCTTTCCTCTTGCCTTATCAGTCCTTAATGAGGCTGGTCTAGTCACTTCAACTGAACTTTTTGTAAATGGTTACTGATTATATACTGTTAATATTATGAGTCTCTCATTTGCAAAGATGCTGGATACTTACACTGGTAAAATCTGTGCTCTAAGTTAGCAGGGAGCTAGAGAACAGCAAGCGTATATACACAAAGCAAGCAATATGCATACACACCGATGAACAAACAAAAACCAGAGCATGGATGTAGCCCACATGGACTACCAAGCTGCTGAAGCTGCCATCAAGACAGAAAGGGATGTTTTTGTCAGAGGTCCCTGCTGCTATGTTTTGCTGACCAATCTGAATATCCCCTCTGAAGCTCCACTAACTGGGAGAGCTTGAAACCTCAGCCTGCAGAGTCCAGAGCAAAGCTCAAAGTCATCTCCATCCATCAGTGTTTGGGTGGCCTTCCAACATGTCTCTGAGACTGAAGAGTCACCCTACACTTCTAGCATTAATGTTTCTAAATCTCAAGTCTTCCTTTTAAGGGAAAAACAAAAACCCAACCGTTTTTGGTTGTTTGTTTTTTAACAACAAAACAAACAAGAAACCAACATGAATATCTACACTATGTTATTCTGAACTGCTTTTTTGACACTGTTTGAGACATACTTTTGTATTACAGTGATCACTAGGATACATCATCACAAAATTACCATTTCTCTTAAGTGAGCACGGTTTAGATAGCACTCAGTAACCATGTCATGAGCCTTCATTAAGAACAAGGGTGAAAAGAATCATTGAGGAGCTGCTGCTTTTGGTAACATCCATCCATCTCAAGAATGAATCACTGAAAACCAGAATGTGATCATGTAAAGACTACATCACACTCTGCAAAACAGACAACCACATCTCCAGATTTTTAATATCTGAAAGCTTAACAACAAACTTGGTGTTCTTCTAATTGTGGCTTTCTGTGTCTTACAGAGGCTGGAAGGAGAACAGTGAGCAGTATTCTGTTTTCAAGCACTATTGATAATATGAAAGAAGGTTAAATGTTCAGATAACAAAAGCTACTCTCCAGGAATCAATTTGTTAATGTCAGATTTACAGATTTATACTAGTATAAATCCAGCATAGCTGCACTGAGATCAAAATACTCTTAATTTACATAGGTGTCATCTGTAGTTCAGTTTTGTCCTTAATCTTTCATTTCTCTTTAGTCATTGTAATTTTACAGAAGTGTGTCATAACTCAGAGGGAAATTTTCAGGAAAAGAACATCATGCACTGGAATGGTGTTTGCATATACACTGGGAGATTTTAAATGAATATGAAGAATTAATTAATTTGAAACTGACTGCGAATTCTGGCAACATAACTGAAAAGAAAGACAACTGTGAAAGAAGCCTGAAGTAAAGCAGGACAAGGAGAAGGACAGGTTAATGTAGTATTTCACAGGCACAGAAAGGTGGAGGCAGTTGAATTAACAAAGAAATAAAGAAAGATCTAATCATAAAAAAAAGTGAATAACACCTCATGCATTCTCATGGTTACAGACAGATGTCTAAGCTGACTGCTTTCCTGAATCAACTTTACTCAACACCTGTGAGCATGTGATTAATTCAACTAGAGTACACAGTGTACTTTTCTTTCAGTCAAAAAAAAAAAATGTTGACCTCTGGTATTGTGAAAGAAAGACAATCAGCTAACCTAATAGGCCCTTTATTTGCTAATCAAACCTCTCATTAACAATTAATTGGATCAAAAGTTCGCTGGCCATTATTGCTGTGTCAGTTCGACTCTGAGGGCCTCAGAGGATGAAACTAAATGAGCTGGTCAGGTTATAAATAATTTCCAGTGGCTACTCCTCTTACCTCGGGCTGTTCAGGTAGAGGTCAATGTCCTGCCTACTGCAGGCAGAAAAGACTGTTGCTGTGACAAGCAGGAGGCATTCTTCCTTTTCTAAGACACTCATTTAGTCTTAGTAATTTAAGCCTTTGCAAAAAAACACAGTATAAAAAGCAGCTCTGTACTGCAGCATTTCTGCATGTACTTGCTTATCATAACTGAATCAAAGCAACATTTCAGATTGCTTAAAGCCTTTCAGAAATGAAAGAAGCCAGGAGGTGCTTTAATCAGGAAATCTGCTTCTTAAATAAACCCTGCAGAGACACCTTTATGGTAATATAATTATTTGTTTCTATTCTTAACCTAATAATACAGGTAGTGACTGACAGAGTTCAAATACTGCTCATCAAATAACATGAAAGGACCTGTCAGAAATGAATGAAGATACAAATGAGAATAAAGTGAACAGGGTTTGGTCCAAAGTATGTGCCATGCCACATTTAACAGCTCGTTTCCCTTTTTTCATTAAAAAGAAAAAAAAAAAAAAAAAAGAAAAAAAAAATTCAAGTCACCTTTCTAGCTTTCCTTTAGACAAGAAGTGACAAGAGTGTACCTCAACTCTTCATATAAGTGTATTACCAGTCAGTTTTAGGAAGGAGGGCAACACAGTCTGGGCAGGCCAAGTCCCAAATATCCTATGTGGTGAACTTTAATACAATGACATCATACAATGATATTTGTTGAATATAATATGAATTCAAAGACAAACGTAGAGAATGAGGTGACATCCATCCAGGGCCATTCAGAGGATCAGAAAATGAAAAAGAGTGACATAAAATGTGTGCACATGGTGGCAGCAGGGAGGAAAGAATCTGGAAAAATAATGATGTTGAAATGCAGTGCCATGCAATAATTTATGGTTTTACAGATAGGATAGGAAAGTTGGAGAAATATGGGGTTTCTTATAGTGGTTAATCAAAAAGAAGAACTATATTATTTAA
>JANHGN010026091.1:61158-87193 GCA_024605025.1 Megaceryle maxima
TCTCTGGAGATATTCAAAACCCACCTGGAGGCGTTCCTATGTGATCTGGTCTAGGTGATCCTGCTCTGGCAGGGGGGGTTGGACTGGATGATCTTTCAAGGTCCCTTCCGGTCCTTGACATTCTGTGATTCTGTGATATTTGACAGCAACTGTCCAGATCTTGCTAATAATCTTTGAGATTTTAAAAAACATGATTTGGAGCAGATGAAGTAATACACTGTTAGTAGTAAAAAGGGAAAACAAACTAACTCTTGTAGACCCACTGCACAAATGATTAAGTAAAGGCCTAAAGAGACCACTGAACTTTGAAAAACTTTTAAAAACACTGAACCTAAGCCAGTTTTTTCTTTTTGCCTCCTTGTAACAATGTATAGATGATTTAGTGATGGAGGTTACTTTTTATACTATTTGTTTGGGGGGGTTTTTTAATATTTTTATTTTTCAGAAGTTTCAAATTGGTTTAAAATGTTGACTTAAAATATCAGATTTGATTCTTTTCAATTTGTCTTTTCACCCAATTTAGATTATCTCAATCTAATTCATATAGAACACAAAACAGAATTAAGCCATGCAAGGTGTACACACTAAATAAGGAAATACATGAAAAAGCATTAGTTCCATCCTCTTTATTTGAGAAAAAATGAAAAATGGTGCTTCTTCTGAAGCCAATCATAGAGATCACAATCTGAAAACAAGGAGGAAAGAGTGTCAGTAAGTCCAGCTTTTCAGGTAGAGATGACCCATAGCTCTTAAGAAAAAGCTTGAGAACTGTCAGCTTTTCATCTGAATGGCCAAACATCCATCCCATTTCCAGCACTGATTCATCTCTGTGTCTTATGAAACAAGATACTGTGTGCGCATCAAATCTTACAGTTGGAGGTACAGATACTCTTCCCTGAGTTGCAAGACCTAGGGACACACGTCCATATTGTTGAGATTTGATAAGGTAGTTGTTGTCAAAAAATAAAGCAGGAGGAATCAGGCTGCAGCCTCACCGAGTATTTCTGGTAGGCAATGTACTGGCTACAGATCACTGACAGGCCACCCCTGTCCTAAACCACTGAAAATAAGAATACTGCCTGTAGTAACTTCTCCACAGTTAAGCAGCACAGGTGAAGGTCAACCAGCCACAACTGACCCTACAGCTATCTTTAAAAAAACAGGTATGAAAGGCAACTGTTAGGCAGGTAAAGGTCCACACAGACAAACCCAGATCTTCAGGTTACTCCCATGGTGTTCCCAAGCAAACATCTGTTAAACTTTGCCTTGATACTGCTTCATTTATACAGATCTTTCTTGCTCTTGATCAGTTATTAAATGCCATGTCTTGAGATACCAGATTGAAGCTCATGGAGCACTGCAATCATGAGTTCAGGTTTCAAAGAGCTGATATCCCCTTCTCTGTTTTTCACAGAACTGTATCGTTTTTTATAATGACACATTTTTGACAATACTCATGGATATCTGTTTGCTGGTACTTTGCAGGAGAATAATTAAAGCTTGTCCAGTACAAAGAAAGAGACTGGACTATCTTCAGGATTCTGAGAATTTGTTTGCTGAGTTGCGTTACATAAATGTGGCAAGTGGCTGAAAGATTGTCCTTGACCTGCTTCTATCATAGTCACCTCTTCATACGTTAAGAGTGATACCTGCTCTGAACACACACTATGAAGCAGAGGTAATTATTGTGTGTTATATTAGGAAGCAGTCTAACTCTTGAGAAATTCTCTAGCCAAAAAAAATGAGAAAATCCACAAGGCAATCAAAGCAGCTGACACTGTTATCAAGTGGTTGTTTTTTCAATATCCACTACACAGAAGAAACCCACAGAGGGAAGCCCCACTGCTTCTCAGAAGTGGGATTAAGTTTCTCCATTCTGCTGTAGAATGATGTTTTCTAAGCATTTTTGCAGCAGTTTAGTAAAGAGAAAATGTGTGGCTACTCTTCCTGTTGTTGAAGGGTATAGTGACAAACTGGCCTAATCAGAGGTTCGTACACGTCTGAGACCAGATGTACATTTCACCTTCACAGTTATCTCCCAGTGCTTTGGTCACTCCAACAAACAGCTCTGGCTCTGCCTTTTGGCAAAGAGGAACTAAATCAGCATCATTCACCTTGGAACAGTCACAAACTCCTTGAATCTCATGTGTTTTTTTCTCTGAAATGAAAGGAGCAGGTCCCCTGGCAGTAGGACA
Source organism: Megaceryle maxima (assembly GCA_024605025.1). Lineage (NCBI taxonomy): Eukaryota > Metazoa > Chordata > Aves > Coraciiformes > Cerylidae > Megaceryle > Megaceryle maxima. The sequence goes on from JANHGN010026091.1 coordinate 63,354, forward strand.
CAAACTGTGATCAGTAACAGTATGCCATCCCTTCTCTGTGCTTTCAGCTGTGATACAGTTGGTGCTGTGAGCTGGGTGACCTTGTGAACTCTCCATTTGTTCCTCATCCCACACTGCAGTCAAGAGAGCATTGTGATAGTTGTCCTACACAGGCTTCTTCAAACCTAGTATTTCTAAGGTTGCTGTTTCAGTTCATTTAACAACTCACGGCTGCTTAACAGGGTAATTCACATTCCTCCTCCTCATCTCTCTCGGTCCCAAGTACAAGCTCCTGCATGGTAACTTACATGAGTGTTTGCCAGATTTATTTGTTAACCAATTTAACACATTAAAACAAACTCAAGAAAACATTTTAGTGGACTAAGTAAGCACACAGACATGTACAGTGAGCAGGTGGGAGTTAGGTCCAGAGAGGCAGCAAGAGGATAGTGAAACGAGAAGGGAGTAAGCAGAAAGCACAAGGGAGGAAAGGCCAGTAAAGGAGGAATGGTAAAGAAATACTTTGCCCATTGAAATGGCAAGAGGCAATTAGAAACATCTAGCTGCCCTCACTTAGGTGTCCAGGTTGCAGCTGAAGCTGATCTGAACTCCAATATAACCACTCATCATTTCAGACGGGCAGCTGAAGCAGACACTGATTCAGCACTGCTCAACTACAGGGCAGGTAGGACTCAGACAGCATCTCCATTGCCAGTGAAATCCAGTATCTCAGAGCAGACCTCCTCCCAGCTTAGGGGGAAAAGTAACACATATTTTTTTCCCTGCACCTGGCCCAGACAAGGTCCTTCATCCTGTGTGTACTCGCATAGAGTACCTGAATTGCTAGTGCAGCTGTCTGCCATCCCTCTCCCACACACATCAAGTAGGAGAACAGAGGCAGGACATGGATGGGGCCGTGACTCCATCACAGGATATCTATAGTGAAATGGTAACATAACAGATAGCAAGTTCCAGTGAAAGAATTGATAGTGTAGAACAACAAAACATGAAAATGGAAATGGAAAGAAAAAACATACAAAACAGATGTGTAGAAGTGGCAAAGGAATATCCAAATCATAATAAGCATCCAAATGTCATAAAGAAAAATAAGTGAAATAATAAGGATAAATAATAATATAATAATATATTTTTTAAAAAGTGAAATAATAAGGATACTGTTAACCACATGGGCATTTTTAAATAAATAGGTAACAGAAAGAAATATGTTAGGACATATGAAATTAAAAAACAATGTGTACAGGAGTCTGGTGACATGCATATAAATATGCATAGATTGTTTTCTTATACAGGGAAAATGTATATATTATTTACTGAAATTATCCAGAAAGGGCACTATTAGAAATTATGACTACAAAGTCAATAATCAAACACACAAAACTTATCTACTAGACATTGTACCATGACAGTGGTGGTCAATGCACCACCATGCAAATTACTTCAAGTTTAAAATGGTATTCTGGAAAACAATGCTACAATTGTGGAATAAAAAAAAGTACAATATCACAGACCAGATTAAGATGAAGCACCCATATTGTAATAAAAAATGAAGTCTAATGCAGTGGAAATTTCAGGAATTATTCAACCCTAATCTGCAGCTGTATAAAAAGCCAAAAGCTCTACAATTAACCTTCCAGAGCTATGCTAATCCACACCATCAGTGCTGTGATGCTAACCACCTGCTGGAGAATCCTGCACTAAACCCTGTGAAGAGTCATCCTGAGTCAACCTTCTTCACAGAGGCTGCACACATTTAAGGTGCCTTCTCAGATAATGCAGATCTCTTTCACCTGCACCAGTCAAGTAATAATGTACTAATATTTTCAAAGTTTAAAGGTCTCACCACAGGTGACATCATCTGTAATTGACTTTAGTCTGTGAATCCATCTTCTGCCCTCTCTAGCTCATGGAACATAGTCCTGAAGAACCATAGACACTCATGTCCACAACAACCAGCACTTAATTCAGAGAACAAAAGGTTTCTCCTTCACACATGTTGCAAGAAATACATGAAAGATGTACCCACAGTTTATCATCAACCCTTCCATTCCAGACTAAATTTATAGAGGAGCTAGGAAAAAACATCTGCAAGGTCACTTGGGTGATGCAGAGGCTATATATTTGAGAATATGCAGACTTAGATCATCTCGCTGAGTAGAAGCAGCTTTAGTGTTTTGTTAGATGATTGCCGCCTGTCAGTGCATAGGTGCAAGATAACCACTCTCGTCATCTGGAAAGATCAGTTTCACCAGCAGGAGGTAATGGGGGCTTTCCTCACAGAGAAGCTGGAGGCAAGCTGAATGAGTTAGAAGGATTTACATCCTTCCTGGCGGGACATACCCAAAATAGTTATGGGAAAACACTCCTCCATGGCTCAGGCCCTCATTTATCAATTCCACATTCTTTCTCCCCATCTATTCGGTATCTTCTTGCAGCAGCAAGAAATGCTCTGACAACATGGAGGAAATAGTATTTACAATGATGCAAACTTTGCCTTCCTCTTCAATGATTAGGAAAGGCCAGTGTTTGGAGAAAATCAACTCATGAATAGAACAGCTTCTTGAAGCTGAACCTAAATGAAACACAGATAATGTTGATAGTCTGGGAAAAATCACTTCATTGTTTTGTCACAGTTTCCTTTGGTTGAATATATTAAGACCTGTAAGCAAGCTGGGGAGAGGACTTTTTACAAAGTCTTGCAGTGACAGAATGAGGGGTAATGCTTTTAAATTCAATGACGGTAGATTGAGACTACATATTAGGAAGAAATTCTTTACAGTGAGGGTAGTGAGGCACTGGAACAGGTTGCCCATAGAAGCTGTGGATGCCCCCTCCCTGGAAGTGTTCAAGGCTGGATTGGACAGGGCTTTGAGCAACCTGGTCTACTGGAAAGTGTCCCTGCGCATGAACGGCAGGTTGGAACTATATGATCTTTAAAGTCACAGAATCACAGAATCACAGAATGTCAGGGGCCGGAAGGGACCTCGAAAGATCATCCAGCAGGATCACCTAGACCAGATCACACAGGAGACGGAAATCCCTTCCAACCAAACCCATTCTGTGATTTTCTGATTCTGTGATATATAATTTACTCTTCCTCAGTTTAGTCTGTAACTTTGTTCACACTGAGTTCTGTGTTACCGTAGCTCTACTGGTAGTTTCTAAAGAAAACATTATGTACCTGTACATAACATTTTTTGTAGTCAACAGAATGGCTTCCATAGAACTACAGACCACCACCTTTCATTCCTGATGCAAGATGCATTTCTCTTAAATTATTTTAGAGATGACAAGTACAAAGGTATGGGTATCTTCCCAAAGCAAACTGAAACAAATAAAAACACAGTCAAAAGAAAACATTACACACCATATGTCACAGAAGGAACAAACTAGACATGATAGGTGTGAGTCATATGCTAAAAAGTTCTCAGTATAACAGCAGCAGTTGAATAGAATTAGACACATGAAATGCAAAATATTTTTGATTTCATGTAAATAAAATACTTCTTTCTGTCTCCAGTCCAATCCTTCAATAGAAGGCATGATGGAATTACTTATATTGGAAAGCAGTAAAGAATCAGGCCCTTAGCCCTACTCTCCAAAACAGTAGGTATTTGCATGTTCTGTACATATTTCAAGATGTAAAAAATGTGTAAGAATAGCATAGAAGTTTCTATTTTGTTCTCTGCATACATAAGAAATGCTTTTATTTTTATATGAGTTAATAAATTTGTACAATAAAAAGTTTATGTGCCTTTTTATTGCTTAATGTTTTTACTTCCAGATCATTTGGTCAGTGGTTGATTAGCACAATTATATAGAGAGCTACTAAATCAACTATTTAGTAAGGTTTAAGAAGTTTATATTAGTCTCCTCAGTATTAAAACATTTTCCTAAATATGAAAGTATGATCAATTTCAACATTTAAGCAGCAAGTAAGGTATTCAGTCTTTCTAGACAAGCATTATAGTAGTTCAGTAATTCAATTAAATACATATATCATTGCTATGTGAACAATATGGAAAAGGAAAAGTACCAAATAAACTTTTTGTATTCAGAAGCAAATACTTAGTGTTAAATTATGTTATCTTTGCTGAAAGAAAATTAGCAACCCGCATAGAAAAATGTAGAGAGAATTCTGTGATGTATATGATTGTGTAATATTCACCTTATTCTTCTTTTCTGACAAATAGAGAAACATGTCTTAACTTTGGCATATATTATTTCTGTTGATGTAATAAAAATAGCTACAATGTTTTGCTCTTTTTTCATGTATTCCCTACAATGCACCACTGGTGGGCAGCAGCCAAGTGCAGTGTGGTGAGAAGAGTTTGCAAGAGCAAAATGAAACCTTACCAATCAGTACAAAAATTTATGTAAACCAGAGACATCAGGTTGTAGAGTAAGGGAGCTCTTGCTCTTGCTCGTCTTGCTCAGATGTTCTGCTCCAAAAATTCATCATACTGCTTTCTAAAAGTAGGACTGGCAAATGTAATACAGAAATTGATATCACAAACATCAGAAAAAAAGACACTGAAACAGTAAAATTCAGAGTAAGTTAGTGTTTGACTTTAATTCATTCAGATGGCACAGTTTCTTCCTTTTTAAAAGTATTTTCACAAAAAAAAGTAGGTGTTGTGCATTGGCACCAAATTATTGCAAGTGTTCTGAACTTGTCAGGTCTCAAAAATTCAGAGGTGCAGGAGAAGTCAGAAAAGGAAAAATATTTTAAAGTTGTATGAATACAAGGAAAAATGGCAAGATACAAAATGCACTGACATACCAGGCATTGCTCTCAAGAAAGGTAAGGAAAACTCTCATCATTTTGCCACTTAAGTGGTGTGTGAAGTCAAGGAAGCATTTGTTCTGTATATTTAAACTGAAATCTCCCCAGAATCCTGAGAGCTTTTACTAGCTCAGTACAAAGAGATCCCATAGTTGAAACAGCCTCCTAGGCACCACTGCAATGTCCAAAGCCAACAGTAGAAAATGCATTATCTACCTTATATTATAAGAATTATTATTTATTACTATAAGTAATTCTTTTTAACTCATGGTTACTGTATTTATGGTTGCTACTGATTTGGATAGAATTGTACTTGGGGGGAAAGAAGCTTTCTTCCTCTCATCCTCTTGTATTCTTGCTCTTCAGTTTAGTCACTGAAGCTGATGCTTGCATGCTACATTTGACACTTTTGTCAGCTTCTTCTACTACTGCCTATTTTGCAGTTGTGCCAAATTGCCCACATTTTCCTGCAGCACACAAGTAAGAAAAGTTTCAGTGTCAACCTCTGACAAAAACTGCAAGTAAAATTTCATGAGGAAAGGTTTTTCTTAACCCTTGGAGGGTTTCCGTTAAATATGAGTCCTCCTATGAAAATAACCAAGGGACAAAAACAGCTTGAGGAAAAGGAAAAGCCAGGGCATCATTCGAAGAAGAAAAGGCAAAATATCTAAAGTGATATTGCTATTCTGTCCCATAAGTAGGAATTTAAGAAGACTATGTGCTTGAAGCAGACACACATGAATACTTTTTGTAGGAAAAATATAATTTATAAAGTCTACCACCACCTGCTCCCCATTTTCACCTCATAACACACATGCCTGTTATTCATGTTGTATTTACAGACATGGGATTATTAGATCTCTTATGCAGCCAGGGAGATTTGGCCCAGTTGTGTTTGCCTCTTCTGATCTTCTTCAAGATGGGGCATTTCTATGTCACTTTTGACCAAAGGATGAAAGTACAGCTGACATGAGTACATCTTCCTTTGTTCCCCCTATTTGTCTAATGATGACAGCGTGGGTTATTGTCTGCTTATTCATAATGGTTAACTATACCACTCTAGCCCTACATATTAGCATGTTCTTATTTGGTATAAGTTGTGTCTCACTCTGGTCTGACAGTGAGAACGGCTTTCAGATACAGAAAGAAGGTAAAAAATAATCATTTTAAAACAACAACAGAAACCCAAAGAATACAAATCCCATACCTAAACTGGAATATATACAAGAAATAAGGAATATTACAAAATTAAAACAAAAAAATGCACAAAGAGGCAAATAAAAACCTGAGCAAGTGGCCATTTCTCCTGACTAGAAGATCCTACACTTCCAGGTGTCATCTGCATCTTCAGCTGACACACCACTTAGGATCCAAACCCAGAGGCCACCTCAGCAGACTTGGAGTGCTTGGATTTCTACAGGAAACAAAATGTGCCCATTCAAGGCTGACGGTGCACAGTGGCATGGCCTGTGGGCTCCTGCCATCCTCTCCACATCATCTCAGCGGAGAAGCTGGTTACCAGCAGCATTCGCTTTTCAGCTACACTGGGGTGGAAGGAGAGACGTTCCAAGTCACATACACAGGCCCAAACACTACTCAAAGCTGAAAGAAACTCATTAGCAAGGGGGCTGTAGCTCTTCCAGGAGCACTGCTATCCTAGCTTGTCCCTTCTATGTATCTGAGATGTTCCTTACTGAGTTTACAATCAACATAATTCCTGTACAAAGGGATTCAATATCTGCTTAGCAATTTCACAGATTTTTGTGACTTAAACTTTGGGTTATATCCACTACAAATAAACTATTGGACTTTCACACTGTTTTTTGCCTTGGGTCAGCATGAGATAAAATAGATATAATAAATGCTATTTCCCACAAACAAGGGCAAAGATTACATGAGTTGATGTTGATCTATAGTGGGCCAGAAGTTAACCATAAGTGACTATGGCAAAATCAAGAGAGTATGTGAGTTACTCCCACACAGTAGCAGTGTTTTCTTTTATTAAGAAATCTCTTTTAATTAATAGTTGTTAAAATCACCTCTATATTGCAGAGATAAATGCACACTACACTTACTAATTCTCTATCAAAATAGACCTGTACCCTTCACTTTGCACATGAAATGACATCTACCTCCATTTCATTACTAGAAAATACAAACTACATCTCAAATAGTTATATACGGTGAAGTATCCTCTTTTACAGATCATAATACATATTTGCCACTTCAGTTTTGAGGGACATTTGTAGTATAGGAATAATGATTTATAGCAGTATTTTATTGCTTATTATAAAGATACCAAAACCACCATTCCAAATAACATGTGAAAAATGGTGAAATGAAGCTACTTTTACATTTCAAATTTGCAATATATTTGCAATGACAAAAGAGAATGGAAAAGTTTGAGAGAAGAACAAAAGTGGGGAAAAAACACTCATATGAAGATAAATGTACAGATGCAATTCATAAAAGTTAACCAAGTGATAACCTCCCTCACACCCCCCTAAAAAAAAAAAATGGGGGGCAGCGATAACAAGAAAGCAAAGAGTCATCACAGATTAATGGAAAGGTTTGGATTAAAATGAGAAAGTTTTACGCTTAGTGATGTATATATACAACCCCAAAGAATTTTCACTGTAAATAGATACGACCAAGTGGAATTTAAATCATGATGATGTCCAGCTGGAGTTTTGCAAAAGCTGGATAAAAATGAGTTACACTATTCACAGTAAAATAAGGAATGCTGTACAAATCCGTATTTGCTGCTGATCACAGGGCTACTATCTAAACAATCTTCTTGGGTCTCAGAAATCACCATCCTTTAAGCAGTACAGATCAATGACCCATCTAGGCTTAGGTGGACCTCTAATCTTATTTCTGAAGTGTATTCTTTATTTTCTGTTTATGATCATCTAAACTACCTAATGGTACTTCTGCTCCTGCACTGAAATCCCTCACAAACTTAATAAGAGATGCAATGATCACTGGTACAATTACTTCTAAAAATACGATGTAAATGAATTTTAGCTATTAGCTTCCAATATTAGGAATTACAATTCCATATATGCAATAATACATAAAATTGTATTTTTACTAAATAGGTGTATGGCATATAGCAGATAACCTGTGAGGAAGATGTAAGTAGGTTCCTTTAATTATTTTAATTTTAATATGTTTAAGAAGAATAGTAAAAATAAAATCAGGATATTAACTGGCCAACATAAGTGTATTAATACATGTCACAGAGGCACCCACAAAGCAAAGTGCAGACAGTACCCGAAATGGGGGTTTATTGCAACCAAAGTCGCCCAGCGCTCCTTCTGACCAAGTACCAGTTCAGATGCCTCCTGGGAATTAACTACCACACAACTAATTCCTAGACCTTAAGGAAAGAATGAAAATGGGCGCCCGCTCACTCATCAAGGGGACACCTCCCACACCAGAGTGCCCAAGACACCACTCACTCACAAGGGGGCGAGGCTCACTCTGTCCACGGAGACTCCCTCAGCCGGTGGCAGTGTCAAAGGGGGGGGGGGGGGGGGGGTCCGACTGCCAGGTCCGCCGCTCTGCCAAGAACCAGCTCCTTCTCCTCCCAGGCGGGACCCCCTTTGTACCCCAGCCGAGGGTACGCTGTGGTCACTCTGATTGGTTGAGGGGACGGGCCCAGACAAAACAGGGACGACCCCAGACCCCGATCCTGTTATTAAGGGGTCCAGACCCCGAGGCGCCAGTTAAGCAAGGGAAGGTGCCGCGTAATGGCCGAGGCGTCAAACTGCTCCAGCACACCCTGCTCGCTTTGTTTTGTCTGGGAGAGAGGCTGCACCTGCCACAATACATACTCCAAAACGTAAGCAAATAAACTGTCTCCTATTATTTCTAAAACTATGACATATAACACTGTTTATACTGATCAAGATTTATCTTAAAATATATGCTGTTGTAAATTTAGCTACACAATTCTGCTACAGTCTGCTACTGGCACAAAACCTCTCTTTGTAACCATATTTGTTCATGAATGGTTTATATCCTTACTGCTGCTGTGTGAACAGTGTCCTTTACTGTACTTGGCCTTTCTCCTTTCCGAGTGTTTATCTCCATCCCTTGATATTTTTATACAAAACAATCATAACATATCTCTGCTTTGATTTTGCTAGACTACACATAGCAAGTTTATGTCAGCTTTTTTATACTCTAGGTCCAACACTTTCCTGATCATTCACATATATATTTTAATGTCAATATTTTTTCTTTTGAACATGGCCATCCAGAAGGGTACACGGACTTCAAGAGGAGAGTGTATCTGGGGTCTTATATTTTCCTTTTTGTGAAGAAAAGGGGTGGAGGGAACCTCGCAGGATACACTGCAGAGCACCTTTTGGAAGTACATATCCTGCTTCTAAGTTACTAGTGTGGTCAACTATTAACACTCATATATTTCTTCTCTGTTACTTCCAATTAGTGAATTACAAAATTATAGAAATTCTTCATACAAGTACTCTGAAGGCATCACTTTGCTTTCTATAAGATTATGTAATATTTCTGTAATATTGTTTCTTTGTATTTCCATTGATTACAGTCTCAAGGTATTTCAGTTCTTCCTGTATGCCAGTTGAATTCTTAGAATCATAGAATGATAGAATAATTAAGGTTGGAAAAGTCCTCTAGGATCATTGAGTCCAACTGTCTATCCAACATTATCATGACCACTAAACCATGTCCTGAAGCACCATGTCTACATGCTCTTTGAACACCTCCAGGGATGGTGACTCCACCACCTCCCTGGGAAATCTATTCCAATGCCTCACCATTAGAAATGTTTCCTAATATCCAATCTAAACCTCACCTGGCGCAACTTAATCCCATAAATAATCATGTTGTTCGTTATGTTGACAGCACCTCATGTCATCAGCATATTTTATCATTTTTACATATTTCGTTTCAGAATAAAAGCTTTCACTAATGTCTGTGCTTAAAGAAACTCCCTCCAGTTTCAGAGGTTCTCTTTTTTTTATTCTCTGGATCTACTGTGGTGAGTCAATTCATCTTACCTTCTCTAAGACAACTTCTTGGTGTCAGTATAAATCTCTGGTGCCTCTCCTTTCATTTTGACATCTTTCTGTCCATTAAATAAGTGATTTCATCTTACCAGTCCTTCAGGAAGCCTCCTTTAACTTTAGGGCTCAAAATTTTCCCACCTGTATTAGGCCAGTAACCCGATAATATTTTTAAGGGCACTATATTTCTCTCCTCAATTTTAATTTGTTAAAAGAATCAGCGTCTGACCCTGATGGTTGTGAAGAAAAAATGAAATGAATGCAGAGGTACCTGTCTAAGTCTGAAATCATGAAATAAAAGGTGTAGGGCCTCGAGTTATCTTCTCCTTTAAATCTAGTAGTACTTTTTCAAGTACCTCACTATGATGATTAAAATACCAACATTGTTACAATGATAAAATTACCTTTGTTGAAAGTATAGAGAAGGAAGAGAACAGATTGTGTTGCTAAGGGCTCATTTTATGTGTGGTGCTCAGCCATGGGCCACTTGTGGATGATGCTCAGAAGAATGTCATCACCTGTTCCATCTCCTGATCCCTAGGAAAAAGGTAGAGAAAGGAAAAGCCCCAGGGAATACTTTGCAGAGCTCATTGCTATATATATGCATGCACGATTTTTCCCTGGATCAGCATTTTACAAGTGACATTCAGACTCAGAAAGCAGTCATTATTGAACCATTTTTTACTTTTCTTTATAGCAAGTTGCAAATTTCACAGCATTCTGAGCCCAGAGACCTTAAGCATCTGTGTACTTCACCCATATCTTGAACTGTACTTGTTGGATAGGAGCAAGTCTCAGCAATGCACATACCATCAAATTTTTAACATCAGTAACTAGCAACATCTCCAATAACTAGAATTTAGTCTGTGGGCAAAACCTGGGATGGTACCACTGCTTTCATCATCTCATGTCAGACTCCAGCATTCATGAGCATATAGGCTGCAGAACAGCTTTGGCATTATCTCCCAGAATAGTACTGTGAGTCACAGCTGCTTTTCCTATGGGAGAGAGAAATACATTGTGCTTTGAACAGAGAAAAAAAAAGAAAAACACCTTTACTTTTCCTTTTTTTTGAGGGGTTTTGTTGTTGATGCTTGGTTTGTTTTGTTTTTTTTTTTTAATGAGAAAAAGATGGGGTAAAGTACTTACATATTTACCTAGATCACTGAGTTATGTTTTGCATCGGCATTTCACCATTCAAGAAAAAACAAGATTAAGAAATTGTGCATGTAGTTAAATTTGGCACCAGCTGATAAAATCCCACTCAGCTGTGAAGGTATGCTTTTTCCATTCCATTTGGTCAATGAATGCCATCTGTATAGAGCACAGTGGACCAAATTGAGATTATGACATCATGAGTACAAAATATAGAATTACTAATTTCTGTACTGCATATGTCTTCCATTAGGTAAAGTGTATTATCTAGCAAATGAACTTTGCCATATACAGTTTCTTCAGGTAAAATATACTGAAATTTTCTTATACTTAATGAAAATATTTTATCAAGATGTAAAATTTTATAGTAAGCCACTTCCAGGACACTCATCCCTTTCTTCCTAAAATGCCATTTTAAACTCACTTAACACCTAATTAAATAATATTGCCTAGCTTGACAGAAGACTAGCACCAAGAATATTTTGCAAGTGATTTCTTATGATAATGAGATCTATAAGTGATTAATTTAGAGACATACATAAACATTTCCAGTCAATCGTGAACTATCATGTTACTGTATACAGATTAAGAAAATTATATCAAATTTGCATTACAAGTGCAATCATGTATAAGGTATCTGTTACCTGTTCAGTTTTTCTGGGGTGTGAGAGGAGATACTATAACATTTGTCTTGCCAATATCTGGCCAGACGTTTAGCTATACTCTTGCTAACACTTTTGTTGCCTTATATTAAACCAAATCAGTGAAACTTCTGACCTGGGATAATTCAGATTTCCATATTAGTACAGAAAAAAAAAAAAAAACAAACAAAAAAAAAACACACCACTGCCCTTTTCCAGAGATTATAATTTGATTACATATTATGAGTCTACTTGTACATGGATAGCAATGATGCATAAAATCTTCTACAGTCTAGTGAATCACAAAGTTAAAAATGCTTTTGCAACACAGTGTTATTTTTTACATTTCAGTACTATTATTTTTTTCACACTGCATACAAAGGAAACACCTCAGCTTGGGAAAGAACTTACTATTTTCTCTCTCAGCTAGGCCCTTATATGTCCTAATTATCTAAGGCTCACCTACACTAACAAAAAGTGCAGCCCCTGCTGAACAAAAGACTCTGTGCTGAAGACATGATCTACAGGCTGTGTCCTACAGACATTTTGGGGTCATTCCCTTAGATAAACTCTATGACTATTGAATGACTCACTATCACAAATAGTCCTGTCTAAACTAATATGTGTGTGTGCGTCTCCCCTCCCTGAGGAGCACAAGGTCTCAAACTAGGCTTCCTTGTACCTTGCACTAACAGTGAAACAGTTAGCAATCTGACAAGCAAAATATTGCTAAAAGCATATAGTAGCCCAGTAAATGAATCTTCATTCTGAAGATCTTAGGATACACCATTTTCAGTATCAACTACCCCTCTGTTTCCACCGATATAATATGAGTAACACAGTAACAGAGCTGCAGAAACCTCAGTGGGAAGAGGCCTCTGTAAGTCACCAACCCTGCATCCTGTTGGAAATGTGGCTAACAACCAAGAACAGAGATGATCAGCCATAGCTTTGTACAGATAAGATTTGCAGACTTCTTAGGAGGGAGCCTCTACATTTGTTCGTGATGCCCTGTACCAATGCTGCACTAATCTCCCAGTGCATGAGGACTACCACTTTTCCCATGCCCTTCTTCATGCAATCCCGATAACATCCTGTGGGTGGTGTGATGCCATCTCAGCAGTGTGCTACAAGTCTTCTCTGACCACTTTTGCCTACCTGTGTAGTATTTTCAGTTGTACTGATTACACCTTAGTCCTCCACCTCTCTATCTTTTTCATTCTTGATACTGCATTGCCTACTGTGTTGTTGATTCCCTAAAGCTAGTATTCTGTCTCTTAACCTGAAAGGTGGTGTTAGAAACACAGTTAATTTCCACCACCTTTTATTAGATCATGAGCTTTTATGCAGTTAGATCTACTACTGCAACTACCGAATCAAGGCAAGCGTTCTGGGAGCATCCTTACAGTCCTTGCAGAGCATACTACAGAATAAGGAGGGGTCCTCAAGCAGTTAATTACCTTTACTGCTGAAAATGAGACTTCTAACTTCAATTTGTCTAGTTTCCACTTCTAACGACCATGGGTTTTTACACACTTTTCACACAGGTTAAAGATTTGAACATCTTTCCTGCATGCATGTCCCAAGGTTACCTCCCATCTCCATCTTTGGAAGAATGCAATAGATTGTGATTTTACTGCTCCCTTCACTTAAGGCAATATTCCTGGGTCTCAAGTCATTCTCTAGGTATAGGGGTGTCCCTTGCAAGGCAACTACATTTTCTAACTTTCCTCTTGCTACCCTCTTGTGGAAAGCAAAAAGTTAGTGGTGGCAGACATAACTATGGCTAGTCTCAACACCCAAAGGGAATGCAAGATTAGCAAAAAGTCTGTGTAGAGACTTTAAAGAAAGGTTTATAAAACACATTCCTCTTAGGAAAACAAAGATGGATTCTCCTTACTTCAGTAGTACAGGCATGTTTTCTATCAGGTGACTGGGTTTAAGCAGAGATAGCCAAACATTGGTTTCTGGCCTGAATATTGTACCAGTACATTTTGGAAGAGTCTTGAGAGAGGCTTCACTACAGAACATTTTGGAATCACAGGGGCCTTTTGGCTTTACATCTATGAATTGCAAAAATACATACAATCAACTGTGAAAGACATTCCATTTCTGTGATATAAATGAAATATCAATAAGGAAAATAATACAACTTTTTCCTTTCCCACAAAAAACTATAAGGCTTTATGCCAAAAGACTGTAAGAATTTTATTGCTTAAATAATAATTTGCTGCAGGGATCTGGACTCTGCAACATGTTTATTCTGATGCAAAGCCAAAAGCTTTTTTTATGAAAAGCTGGGAGGAACTAGTCTTTCTCCTGATGAAGCAGTTAACTTCCCTCTGCCTAGAATGATCATAAAATGGTAATTTACACAAGGTCATGAGAAAGCAGAAGAGCAGATCCCTGTGGGCTTCCATGTCACACCAATGAAGACAATTCAGTTGCTTCCCTAAACCAAGCAGCTTCCTCCCTAAGTGTCACTTAGGCTTCATTTGTTCCAACACAGGCATAAGGTTGGTGGATTCCCCCCTGACTGCAGCCTTCCTAATGTGTTTGCAGTCTCAAGAAAATGTTTGTGCTTTCATCCCTAACAACAAAGTATGAGGTTTGAAAACAGTTTTTAAAATGAAAACTTAAACATCATCCAAGATCGTGGAGGTAGTGGCTCAGGTATAAGTTTTTGCCATAACCTAGCCAAACTCCAGAGTAAAAGTAAATGCTTCCATAAAACAAGGATATGAATCAAGCAGTTAATGCTGGCATCTTGTGTAGTATGTCTGGTCAGATCTGAAGTAGCCACACAGTCACCCACAAAACCTGTTCTGTATGTCAAGTCTCTTCAGCTTCTTGAGCAAGTGGACCTCCATTTGCACATGAAATTGGGCCCAGTGTCCTTACCTATTTTCTTTCAACAGAAATCCCATTGGGAGGAAAATCTGATCCAGGAGAAAACAGGTGTAGAGGGACCTTATTACTGATTCACTTTTCAGAATAAAATTCCACATTAACCAGGCTAGCAATATTCAAAGTTAAGCACACAGACTTTCAAGTCAGGTTGGGTTTTTTGACTGCTTTTGGCTTTGGATGCTAGTCACAATAACCTTTAGCTACTGTTTGTACAGGGAACTTCTTTTATCCCATAAGCTCCTCATCAAAGTGTACTCACTGCACACCTGGAGGTCTCTGCAGGCTGAAGTGGTTCCACTGGTTGAAACTTAACAGCCACTGTCTGATCATACTGTTGTTTCTGAAAAAGCTAAGCAGTGATTTCCCTGTCCTAAAGTGCTCATGCACTATGAAGGACTAAGACTTTGAAGACATAGCTCATACCTTTCCACTATTCTGTGCTGTTGTCTATCTATCTACCCATCTGTATCATTGGTTATCATAAAAGGACTATAGCCAGTAGACCAAGGGAAGTTACTTTTCCTTTTTACTCTGCAACTATCTGCACTACCTAAAATACTGAGTCTCTCTTAGGCTCAGAAAATAAAAAATTTGATAAAACAAAGCAGGTACAGCATGAGGACCACCAAGAAGGTCAGAAGCTGGCACACTTGCTCTTTAAGTAAGGGCTGAGGCAATAACGCTTGTTCAGTTTGGGCAAGAGACAGCTTTAAGGGCACCCAATATCAGCTCTATCACCAGCATCTAAAAGGAGCTTTTTTGAGGAGATAAAGTTGTCAGTGGTGCATGGTGGGAGAGTGCAAGCCAAAGGCATACATAAATTGTAACAGGAGAGAAAAGGCTGTGCAAGCCTAATCCTTGAGAATTTCAAGGTTTTCAAGACCAGATGAAGCCCTAAACAACCCAGTCTGACCTCACAGCTGACCCTGCTTTGAGCAGAAAGTTGAACTAGAGCCCTTCTGAGGTCCCTTCCTACTTTAGCCTGTGAGCCTACCATCCTGTGTTCTGACTCAGGTGTAACTTTTCATAGCTTCATCTTAATACCTCTTATCTAGACATAAATGGAATAACTATAGTCTGATCCATAATGGTTACAGTTACATTGTTCACAAAGGACTTCTTAATCAGTTTAAATTTGGTTTCTGAAAAAAAGAAAAGTATAAGCTGTTAGAGATGAAAGATGCTATACTCTATTTAATATTCAGATTTAATTCCAGCTTTGACCAACTTTTCTATTACCAGACATAACTGAATTCCTTGTTTATATGTCAAGAGTTGCACTGAAAACTCAAACATCACCACAGATGGCAGGTTTTTGTGACCATTTATAATGTGATAGTTTGTGGGTCACTCCACAATAAATGGGCATCTGGAATGGCCATTAAGGTTTGTCAAAATTATTATACATCTTCAAATGATGGTGGGGATGGGTGAGTTATAACTTAACCTCAGTAATAAGATCCATCCATAATTGGCAGACTTTCTAACAATACACCAGCTGTGCCAAACCAAGAGTGAGGATCCTCCACAGTGCCAAAAGAAAACAAGCTTGCTGAGGATCTATTCTCAGAGAAAGAAGGCCTGAATCAGGCAGGAAAGAAATGGAGTAGCTTTAGCAGAATAAAGAAAGTCTTTCCATAGATAAAAACTGACTAAGAGACATGACAGAGAAAGTAGGAATATATGGTCAGTTTTCAACATGGAGTAGTAGTTTGTGGTGTTCGAAAGGGTGAGTACTGGGACTATGCTGATAAATCTGTTCAGAATTGGCTTAGAGAGAAGATAAGCCCTGAAGTGACTGATAGTTTGCTGATGCCTGCTGTCTCATGGGAAGCAGGTGGCACTAGCCCTTTTCCACCTCATGGCCATGACAGGATTCTGGCACTAATCCTCTGGTCTTATCCAGTAAGGCTGTTTTGATAGATCAAATAAAGGTACAAACCTTTATAACGAGACAAAAACAATCTTAAACTCATGCAGGCACAGACTAGAAGAACAATCAAATGGAAGAGGTGGTCTGATAGGTACGCTTCTGCACAGTAATCTTTTAATGCATTCTTCTTTTGCTGTACTGAGAACCTTTCTACTTCAGCTATGCAAAATGGCTTGTGCTAGCAGTAAGTACAATGCAATCCAAGAACACAGCAGCTATTAAAAAAAAAAATAAAAACACCCACAAACCAAACATTTAAAAAAAAAATCTTCAGAGAACCACATTTGTAAGTCAAACCCCATCAAGCTAACAGAGATGGCAGAAGACTAGACTTACTGTGAAGACTAGACAGATGAGTCTATCTTTTGCTATGCTTGGGACAGCAAAGAGAGGTAGAGGTGGTAGCAGTAGCTAAGGTTGCAAGTAGCATGCAAAGGGGTGAAAAGTGTCATCAAATTGGTGCAGAGACACAAGAAAAGAATTTCTGCCATCACTGTTATGCCATTTCCTTGAATGTCTTAAGTGAAACTATCCAAACCTCTCTTAGAGCAACACTGTGTCCTGACAGTGCTGGGTTTTAGTGTTTTCTGACACAGTGAGGTCAGCAAGAAGGTGAGAATTTTTCAGGCTCTGAACAAACACAGCTATACCAGGAGAACTCTTAGTGCAAACCTGACCCAAGAGATTTCATAGGCAATGGACAGTTTTTTGTCTCAGCAGCCACTCTAGCTTGTTTATTCCTTTTCTACACTTGTGGGGAAATAAAAGGTCACCAGCTTTTTACATGCTATTAATGTTAAATAACAACAACAAAAAAGCAGCACCTCATTTGTTAATATGATATCTTTTGTACACCTGTCACAATACTGGGAATCTGAAGGGCTTAATCTTTGATATTACATATTTACAAGCCTTGAAGATCAAGCTGAAATGATACTTCAACTGTACTTTACCTAGAGCAAGAAATGTCTAGGCAGATAGCCCAGAGCATATTTAGAGCTGCCCTGCAGTCAGTGAGACACATGAAGCAAGTATACAATGTCAAAGTACTGTAAAAATAATTCAGATAGAATATAACTGGCTTGGATCATAGGTCTACAGGGCTAAGACACCCAAGCCATTGGTAAATTACACAGTCAT
This sequence comes from Megaceryle maxima, assembly GCA_024605025.1. Taxonomy (NCBI): domain Eukaryota; kingdom Metazoa; phylum Chordata; class Aves; order Coraciiformes; family Cerylidae; genus Megaceryle; species Megaceryle maxima. The sequence goes on from JANHGN010026091.1 coordinate 80,970, forward strand.
TTTTACTTGATTTCCTGTTTCTTCAGCTCTGAAGTGATAATTCTGTTGAAGATGATAAAGACTGTTGAGGAGATTTTATTTAATACAGATGGACATGTTAATGCAGAGTGATCTACCCATCCCTCCAATTAGCCTACTAGGTGCAGCTTGATATAAAGCAGAGACTGGAGCCCTGAGGACATAAAGCAAGACAGGGAGAGCATATAGCTCAGCATGTTTTCAGGAAATCCAATTATTTGTCTGAAGCTTTGAATTCAAAAGTGGATTCAGAAAGTCCTAAAGCAATTATGATTTGCACTGAAAGAGACTGGCTAAAGCCAGCAGCTAAACATTTGTATTGTTTTTGGCTTGTGTGCTCCATTTATACAGTAAGGCCCTTTAGCACAATCACTTCAGCATGTAACTGAAATGAGTTTAGTTTTCAACAGGATTCTTCTTTCAAATACGTTGATAAGAAACACACTAGTTTTCTTATTTTTAGTACAGACAAAAGGGGTCAGAAACAATTCCGTGTTTCAAAAACTATTTAAAAACTTTTATGAGCTTTAAAGACAGTGTTGTGTTAAGTACCTTACACAAGATGATAGAGCTAAAACATTTGCCTGGGTGTGTCCCCTTCAGTTGGTCTACTATCTCACTTCATATGTTAGCATGTATGTGCTATGACATGATCTGAGGCAGGAAACATGTGAACAAGATATGTAAATACTTTGTGCTTGATATATTTGCTACTTACTTTGGTGAAAAAAACCAAAATGGTATTCCCTACATATTTTAATATTGTTATCAACACCAAATGTTCTGTATTTCTGAAAATCTACCCAGTAATTTGAATACTTAAATATGCATGTTTATGTATGCTATATACATAGTCCCTATATTACAACCTTAAGCCACTTTATTAATGGTAGCAAGAGATAAATGAAATCATTCTAAAGGAATTGAGATATGCAAAATTATCTTTTGAGATTTTAGACTTTCATCTTTTGAATAGATACCGACTCTGAACATATTTAAGTAAAATTACTTTATTCACATTTTATGCGTGCATGAATTTATTTTTTCACTTTACACTTTGGTAATGAACACCATGGCTGTTACTTGTTTTCAAAAGTCACCAAATACAGCAAATGAGGTGCTGTGATGCATCTGTATCACTAGGAACGTTATTTTTACATGTATATAATTAATGTATATATTCCTAAAAGTTCAGTTGTAGGCTAATTTGTTTCAATTTCAGAGCATTTTTAGAGATTATAGTGGAAGAACAATGTACATTTTAATCACAGTCTTCTAATTTTAATTAATGTGGCTCTTCTTGAAGATAAAATTCTACTCTATAAAAAAACACCCTCCTGAACTGCAGCTGCTAGATACAAAGTTTTCATTTCTAAATAGCAGTAAAAATACCTCATAAGCAAAGCTGGCAAAAAACTGGGATTCCAAGTTCACTGGAAGTTTCTTTTTAATTTATTTTTGGTCTGACCTGTAGTGGCTGTTTCCAATGTCCGCAGCCCAGCCAGACTCTGCAGGAATCCAGGCAGGGTTCTCTTTGAACTCTTCTTGAGTTTGCTGAAACCTCATTGAACCCAAGATGTTTTAAATGAAAGACTTCAGACTGGATGAAGTAGCATTTTTTGACAAAACTTTGTTTCCTTTGATAATTTCTGAACACTTCTATTTACAACATGCTTTGATTGAAGACAGACTGTTATGATGAAATGACAGATGTTTCATAATTATTCGCCTCCAAAGTCTTTTGGATACCAGCCTTGTCATAATTCACAAATGGGTCAGTCTACTTCTTATTGACTCAGTGTTTTCAGTCAATAAGAACCAATATGTATCCAAGTAATCACCTCAACATATTTTAATAGACCTCTCGAACAAAATGACAAGGATAACCTTGTGACTAATTGCCAGGATTAATTATTAGAAAAACTGAATTCTGCTCAGTTTTGCTGCAAATACTGTGTTATGATTTTTCTCCTGCCACGCAAAATCTCTGAGAATGTCTATATTAGCTTTTGGGATACATCCTGAGGCTGCATTCTGCATTAGATTTCTATTCCCCAGCAATAATAATAATTTTCTAGCTTTCCATCAATTTCCTTGTCTTTTCTAATTATTACTTAGGCCTGTTGTTCATTGATATGAAGCTTGGTTTTTGTCTACATTGAATATCTGACACATAACCATCCCAGTGTGCCAGGATAGTTACCCAGCCCTGTCCCAAGTTGTTTTGATCGTGACTGGGAAAAAACAATGCTGTCAATCCTTTGTCTTGTATGTAACTAGAAACCAATGAAACAGAAACTGAGTTGTAAAGTGCTCCAGGCACACCACCCCTCTGATTTAGCATCTCTGGGCAGCTGACCAGACTGGCTGAAGGATGGGGTGATCCTGCTGTTAGCTAATTGTGCATATGTAAAAGTTAGAATCAGACTGTCAAGCTGCATAACTGCAATTAAGAACCCAATCCCTGGATTCAGTTTTACTCATGTGGGCTTTCTGATTTCCTAACCACTCTTGCTAGTTCCTTTACTTTCTAGTGTTTGCAGGAAGCAAACATATATGTTAAGAGCTATACTTTCATATGTATATACCTATATAAATGTACACAGGCATAAGTGTAAATATTTATACATAAAGGGTACATAAAGCTTTTGTGATGTTTTTAAAATTTATGGAAAACAAGTAATTCCAATAGATGTAGGGTGCTTTGTACATTAATGGTTCTATGACTATTTAAATCTTTGAGAAATTCATCACTTGTTCTTCATTTTTGCTGTCTATGAATTGTTCCAGTCATCTCGTACAGTAAATCTCTTTGTCTCCCTCCGGTGGGTACCTACAAGAAAATAGAGTCTGAACCTCCTTTGTTAGGGAGGTCCCACATCCCTAACTCAAGCAGAACTCACTTATTCATACAGAAAAAAGGACAGGCTCAGTTCTTATGGATAATCCTAGTATCACAAGCAAGGACAATTTTTTTTCCATATCATCCTCATCTAAAAAACACTTTCATTTTTCAGAGAGTAAGCAAAAACTCCAGATATTTCAATAGTAATAATAAAGAAGTCGTTATAATTTTACAAAGTACACACAAAGAATACACATTACAGAACACATTATGCTAGTTTAGCTTGTAAAAAGAGGTGGATTTTATTCCAAACATATAGTACATCTTATTCTGTTTCTGTTATTTTAAATATATTCATACACACACATACATGTATACACAAAAGATTTGTTTTTTGAAAACAATCTCAAAACAGTCAAAATATTCCCCAAAATCATCACAAATATTTACACATCAGAAAGAGACTTCATATCTGCTTTTAAAATGAAATTTTCCTAGCCCTTCAAAATAGTGAAATATTGTCAGATTGTGACATCAGAGGAGCAGAAGCAGCACTGGTGTAGAAATTAATCTTCCCCAGTTGAGACCAGGAGTAAAGCTTGTTTTGGATCAATATCCTTATTTTGACTGCTTTTCTTAAAAAAGAAATCTTCGTAATTTTCAACATGATGAAATTACTGATTTCTCTTTCTAAAAAGAGGATGCAAACAGTGAACACAGGTTCAAAATCTCTACCAGTTGTTGCTTATCCCCTGTTGGAATTTAAGACAGAGCTGACCTATGGAGTCCTAAGTGGCTTGGTTTGGGCTAAGTTCTTCTCTCTTTATGTTACATTATATTATATTTGTTCTTTGAAGGCACTTGGGGTAGAATTCTCCTTGTAAAACAAAAGAAGGGTGTTCTTCATGAATAGTCTTCCAGATCCTCAGGTTTGGTTCCTTTTGTATTCCTTTAGTTTTCTATTACGGTCTTTATAGATCTCTGGAGTACACTGAATACACTGCAAAGTTGGTTTGTTTTTGTTTATTTTTCCCCCAGATGCTTTTCTAAGGGAGGGATACTCTTAATGGTAAGAAATTTTTTAGTTTGTATGGTAAAAAGCTGCTTTGGCAACATCAGTTTGTGGTAGCAAGAAGATTTTTACTTCAGTTATTAAGCAATAAAGAGAAACATTTCTAGAAACCAAATAGTCCCTTCAGCATTTAAAGAATTAGAATAAACTATCTTGAATACATTTCATTGCACTTATTACTTTGAATATTAAGTGCACACTTTGAGCAACAGTATTGTAACATTGTCTATGAATTATTGTGAATATATCTCTTGAGGAAGTTTTGTCCAAGTGAGGATGGTGTTGTACCATACAGACAAAACAGAAGAGGTGTATATTCATAGCTATACATAACTCCACTGTTTCCATCGAAATGAATTTAAACCTTTACAAACTGTGGTTTAACATCTACCTCACATTAGATTTAAAATATTAGTAAAACCTACATTTCATGCACTGCCATCATCCGCACATATAGAAACAGTTTCAAGTTGTCAGATTTTACCCTTTTGAACATTTAAAGGTCAAGCCACAGAAAAGTACTCGTGTTTATATTGCTGAGGAGGGCTGCTGGGGAGAGGTCAGGCCACCACCTGCTTTGTGGAGCCTTATGGAGAAGCTTGTGTGGAAGTCTGTGCCCTGCGATTCCTTTTAGTTTCCCTTCTGCAGTCACTGCTGTTGCTCACTGCTTCTGTCCACTTCCACTCCCTAGCACCTTGAAGCTTACCTTGAGTTCTAGTTTCCCCATGTCTTCATGTACAATAAAAGCTGTTTGGTCTTTCTTTTCCCTGAAAGCTCCGTTTGTCATTTTAAGGATTATTGTCAAATAAGATTACACTACAGGAAAATACCTCAAGAAAACAGTCTGTGCATAAAAAGGACTTTTTCATTAAAAGGCCATTACATTTCTCCCAGCTTCCTGCTTTAGAAGTTAGGTGTGTTTACTGGATGTGGTTCTGAGGGGAGCTATTCCAATCTCAACCACCTTGTGAACTTCTCTGAGAGATAGATTGGGCTAGAACAATAAGGAATCTACATATCATGGCAGGCCTGTGAAAACCAGCTTCCTGAGTTCCTGATCTGGTTAAAGATGGAGAAATAGGTGCCTAAAAAGAAGATCCCAAGTGTTAGCATGTTATGTGAGGAGCTGCTAAAACTAGCTACTTACAGACACCAAGGCAAGAGAGGAGTCTGGAGTACTATGCCAAATTACAACTGAACACATTTAGAAAGAAGAATGCAGTATATGCTTTGGGAACAAGATCAGTCTCAGGGCCTGAGTACATTTATAATGGCTTTTCCCTGCTTTACCAGTGGGACCAGGAAACTATTTTCAAGAAGAGTTATTCATGGAATTTTCTTTCCACCTTTCTCTACATCAGAAGTTGGTTAGTAGAAACTGAATAGAGAACCTGTAATGCAGGACATCAGACTATAAATAACTGAGGGAAAACCCACCCTTGTCTGGGGTTTGATATAGCAGAAATGGCTGGCCAGAATCTTCTTATATACTTAGGCATATAAAAGAGCTTATTCACACAAGGTTTTACAGGTATAGAAGCAGCAGTCATCTGCTGCTATGCAATAGGCCAACAGTCATCTCATTGTCATGTTTTTACTGCCAGGGCAGTTAACAGTGCTAACTTTCAGCTCACAATAGATTTCTGAAGTGAAAGCCATAATTATTCACTTACAAGGTTTTCTGGGGTACATATTCTGTTATCGTGCTAGTGGAAGTTATGTTTGCAGAGACAAATCAGTATTAGTTGGGCTGTGTGGAAAAAAATAATTAACCTACTGGACAAAACACTTATCCAGAAAGAGGACAACTGAGTTCTCATTCCCAACCTAATGAATCTCAAATTACACCGCACCCTGGAGCTTCACTTTAGTCAGTTGCAAGGACAGTTAAATTGGACTCCAAAGTCCTGCAGATATCCTGTATTGCCCCCTGGACAAAGAGCAGTGTACCTGCCATGCTAGCTCTTAGAATTGTATTGTCTGCCCTGTTCCCTGTGGCAGACCATGTGGCAAGGAGGCACAATCTGGATAAGGCTCTGTTTTAACTCTTTTTAGAGGAATGGTACCAAAAACATAGAGTAGTGAAAATGGATAGATTGGATTAAATGGATAGAATAGATTGCTAACTTTCATAATGCTTTGAATAAGAATGCATAGAACATTGTTTAAACTCAATTCCCTCTTGGTTTGTGTTCCTCTGTTTTATTTTTCCCTTCCTTTCTCTTCTCTTCTCTTCTCTTCTCTTCTCTTCTCTTCTCTTCTCTTCTCTTCTCTTCTCTTCTCTTCTCT
>JANHGN010026091.1:87602-118724 GCA_024605025.1 Megaceryle maxima
TCTTCTCTTCTCTTCTCTTCTTCTCTTCTCTTCTCTTCTCTTCTCTTCTCTTCTCTTCTCTTCTCTTCTCTTCTCTTTCTCCAAAGAAAGATGCATTCTCACTTCACAATTTGTCCTCCAAAACACATTGCTTCTTCACCAAATATAGCTTCATGCAAAATGTAACATTTCTTTGATTAACTATGTCAATTAATTTTCATTCATGTCATTATATAGCCTAAAATATATTTTGATTCTTAATTTTTGCATTATTGTATTAACAATGAAGAATAGCCCATTTTTTAGTGATTAGATGATTGTTTCTTCTTCTCCCTCCCCACCCCAGCGTTTATACTAAGCAACTTTTGCTTAGACAACCAGCACTGAATTAAAAGTACATGAATATAACATTGCTGCAACGTTTCATTAGCTAAGAGGTGTGTTATGTGGGAAAAAAAATTTAGAAGACAAATAATTTTATTAAAACATTAGTGTGTTGGGGTTTTTTTTAACTGAACTATTTACTGCAGTTTGCAGACAGTTTCTTTACACATTTCTGGCTTTCATTGATAAAATTCCAAAAAGCAGGCAAGTGTCTTATGGGAATTCAGAAGCACTTACTCCTCTTTTCCTCTTTCATGATATATGTGGGTTCTGTCAGCCTCTTTAAGTACCTCTGAAGTCATGCCTCATTCTTAACCTTCAGAAAATGCAAACAAGCCACTGTTGCTACATTGATACACTGGTGATCATCTCCTCTAACACAGCTACAGTGGCAACATGCCCCAGGAATTCTGTCCTGAGCTGTGATTCTCTGAGCACCTTCCCTGAGCAGATGTGGTTCAGGTGTTCATTGCCTACTTCAAAGTGATGTCAGAACTGCCTGACAACAAACCTCACTGTGAAAAAGTTAGTGCACCCAAATCCTATGTCTTCTAATATTTTTTAATTTCCAAAAGAGGACTTCATGATTGTTTTGTAAAAGTGCTCTTTGCTGTAGCCTGATGTTCTATATGAATGCATATTCATACTTATCCGTGAATCTTTAGAGTAATGGCAACAACAAGGGAACTCAGAGCAGGGCTTTGCCTGTCGCATACATTTGTTCATTTGTTTGTTTCAGTGTTAGTGAGGACTGAGAATAATTATTTTTTTTTATTCATCAAGAGAATGAGTTCTAAACCACAAGTCCCAGGAGTCCAAAGCAAGGTGCCCAAAACAATTGTTCTGCTGCTGGTAAGTTATAACTTGACTTTCCCATTGGCAGGCTGGGGCACTCTGCCTCTACATATTCAACACATGCTTGCATTCCTGCTTTGTTGAACTCATCAGAGATGCCTAACTCTTCTTTCACACAGCAAAGACAAAACTATACTATCTGATAAAACCAAGCTGCTTTCCATATTGCAATTTTACAAGTTTAGGGGGAAAACACCCTTCACCCTTCTAATTATACCAACGCCCCATAGGCCCAACAATGATTGGTGTGTCAGCCATATACACATCAGGCTCACACAGATGCTCCACGCTACAATAATGTGCACAGAAAGTAACTTAGAAGAAGGGAAAAATGTTCTCTCATTCAGTAGAGTGTAATCCCAAAAGTGTTACTCAAGTCTGTGTATTGCATTCATTGGCCAGAATTGCTCTGGGGACAAAACTACTTTTCTGAATTTGGGCCTCACTGCCAAACAATATTTGCTTGTTCCTAATTTAAACATCTGATTGTATAAAAATCTTTTTCTTCATCTTTTGGCTTTTATTGCTGAAAAATAAACATTTTACCTAAAGTTCACTGAAATAATTTAAATGTAAAGCACATTAAAAGTGCCATTTGTTTGAGTAGTATTGCACTGCTGTCTCCAGGTATTTATTTTCTTATATTGAGATATTTGTTAACATCTATTATGACTAGTTTTGCTTCATGGCTTGCACATCTCAATGACACTATGAATTTATAATATAGAATTATTCATCTCTACAACATGTGAATCAAGTTTATTACTATAACAGTTAAAAACAATGTCATTTCATCTAGTAAATGTATACCATGTCTTCTTGTTGTCCCCTCACCACAAGGCTGGAGGGAAAGTATGAGGAGAGGCTGAGGGAGCTGGGGTTGTTTAGCCTGGGAAGAGGAGACTCAGGGGGGATGTTATTACTCTCTACAACTACCTGAAGGGAAGTTGTAGTCAGGTGGGGCTTGGGCTGTTCTCCCAGGCAACTGGTGACGGGACAAGCAGGCATGGCCTGAAACTATGTCAGGGAAGGTTTAGGTTAGATATCAGGAAGCATTTCCTCACAGAGAGGGTGATCAGGCATTGGAATGCACTGCCCAGGAAGGCAGTGGAGTCACTATACCTGGAGGTGTTTAAGGAAAGGCTGTATGTGGCACTTAATGCCATGATCTAGCTGATGTGGTGATTTTGCGACACAGTTTGGGACATCAAGTTTAGACTTAATGATCTCAGAGGTCTTTTTCAGCCTCAATAATTCTGTGATTCTGTGTTTGTGATGAGCAGTTTACATCATACTGGAAAAGCTGTTGGACTATGTAGCCCGATAGACCTTTCCTATGGCTACATCTTGTGATTCTAAACTTCCCTAAATTCTGAAGATTTCTTTAAGTTCCAGTATAAATGACAGGAATGCATGAGTTCTATATACCTCTTAATTAAAACAAAGTGTCCTATCTATGGTGAGATAGTACCCCATGTAAATGCAGATTTTCCAATTCAGTCCCACTTAAAGAGTGCACCCTTTGCAAAGTTCAATCCATGGTATTGGATGGTTTTATAAGGTCAGCTGCTTACTCATTACAAGGCATTACCAGTTTACAGGTTATTTGTAAGACATATCAAGCTAAAATTACAGTTTCTTGTAGAAATGGTGGCAATGGCAAAAAAAAACCACCTTAAATTTTGACTCCCCATGTTACATACTAAAGGATCATCATGACTGAACAACACAAACAGCTGAGGGTATATTAGACTAAGCAGACTTTTTCATCTAGTTCCAATTTAGTCTTATTTAATTTATCCTTTAATAAAATGTGTTTCTGTTAACCATCACTTCACTCTATTGTCTGTGCAGTTTCAAATGACTGCCTTTTAGAGCTATGAATAGACAAAGTAAAAATCTATAGTTACATTAGTTGCAGGTTATTGGTCAATAAGTGTTCATTAAACACTATACTTACTCTTTTCAATTTACAGTGTTATTTGTTTTCTTATTTCATTGGCTTTGATAGATCTTTTATTTTTACAAAAGTATCAGTGCCTCCGGTAGTAGAGCATAACCAGGCTCTGCTCCATTCAGTTATAACTCTCTATCCTACTTACTCTCCTGAAACTTATAGTGATTTTTTTCTCAAAGTATATGTAAGTAAAAATGAATTCGAAGCTGAGAAAAATTCTGGTACCTGATTTATTTTTATCAGGATCATTGAGGCTTTTTTTTTTTTCATTATTTTTTTTACCCCAATTGTAATGGATCACGGAATAGCCAAAAGACAGCATAGAAATATTCATGGTGGAAAAAAAGTATTACATGCAAGTGTTAAGCTTAAATGTAATATTTTTATCTTTTAACTTTGATTCATTGTTTCTGTGTCTTCTTTTTTGAAAACATCAACAATCTAACCCACTATCTAACTGAATTCACAGCAATTGGTTAAAGTTTATAGTCATTTACAATATGACAGGTATAGAAATCTAGTTTTGGTAAATGCCAACCAAGACACTTTGCAAAGACAGTGACTTAGTTTTAATTGTGATTAAACACAAATGGAGAAACTGTGAAACAAATTAAACCAAAAACCCACAGCCAAATTTAAGCCTGAGGGCATGTTAAGGTACAAGGAACTAACTTAGGTTCAGAGTGAAAGGTTTTTAATCTGATGTTAGAAAACAGAAGTTTTTTTTTTTCAGACCTATACATATCTAATTCTTTTTCTGGTTGTGTGAGGAAATTTGCTGGTTTCCTGAAACTAAATGCAGTTAGATACATATTTTGGATGCTTTCTTCTGTTGCTGACAATAAATGCATCTTAACATTTCAAACACTGATGACAATAACATGTTTGTATAAAAAATAAAGATGTGCCAGATTTGGCAGGTCAGTTCATGAATATGTTACAAATAATTTCTGTTTGGTAAGTAGTATGCAGGATTATCTCTACTACAAACATTTTTTCCAGATATGCACACGACCATTAAGGTAGAATAGCACATCTACCCTCATTCTGTCCATTCTGCTCACTCCTCCCTGACAGTATGCATGCTGTGTCCTTGTGGATTTAACCACAGTGCTTCCCAAACCAGATTGAGCTGTGTGTTTTCTGTGTTTTCTTCTCTGTCATTTCTTCCAATACCAGCTTTAACAGACCAATAAATAAGAGGTTAATTTTCTTAAAGAATAAGATTTTTTTCATCCCCCTAAATGTTATGTTTGAGGAAGATGTTCAATGGCAACTCTATCAGTTGATAAATCTGTCTCATAAAATTTTGTGGTTTTGCCGCTCCTGCGTGACTATGTTGTAGGAATGTAGCCTAGGAAAAGTCAGGAGGGAGTTAGTTCTTCCAGGAGCTGTCCAGGGTCCACATCTGAACCTACTGCCAGAAGAATGAGATTAGCCAAAGGATGTTTATAATTAATGTGAACTCTCCCTGGACCATTTTGGTGAACTATTAGAGTGTCATGAGTCTTCCTTTGCTGAGCAATAGTCACATTCCGTGAAGAAAAATCTCATAAGTGCCAGGACAAACCCAAGTAAAGTCTTTATTCATTTTATTTTGTAACTGCTACAGTGAGTAATAGTTTATTGGGGTCAGTCTATGAGGAAAGTTCATAAGAAAAGTATCTTCCACTCTTCTCAGCCATGCTGTTAGGAAAGTCATCTTGTTTATTTTGAAGTGCCATGTATTTTCATTCTGTGAAACATTATTTCATTTATTAAAACATTCTTGATTCTGCTTTCAATTTTGAGAATTATTTCAACAGTGTAATTCAATATATTCTCAAAATTATCGTTATCAGATGTGTCCAAGATATCAAATGGCCCCTGTGTTCTATGCCAGCTCTCAGGTGATGGCTCAAGCTACTACTGAAGATGGTTAGTAATTAGGGCCACTTCAGTCCTAGAACACACACATGAAAAATGTTAGTTGATTACTGAAGAAAAAAATTGAATGCTCTCAAAAAAGGCAAAAAATAAAATACAAAGGCTTCATTTAGCCATAATTTAAATATTTCTACATGGTAGAATGTCTGCTCTACAATGCTACTAAGTAATTAAATACACCAGAAAATGTGTTCTTAATATTTTTCATTTCTACTAGTAGGAAATTAGAACATGTGATATAAAAAAGTAAAAGATGTGAAGTTACAGAAAACAATATTTATCAGAAGGAGTTTATTTAAACCTTGTTGTTATGATAGAGTGTGAAGGGAAGACGAAACAGTCTTTAAAAGCACATTATTAATCCCTTTGAGATGGCTGAACTATGACTGGACCATATTCTTCAAGTTGCCTTACATTTTTTCCTAGTTTGCAACTTAACTAATAGAGTTTTATATATTCAGCCTTCAAAGTCACCCAGAAATGTTCTTCTGCTTCAGCCTGTCCTTTACAAAGACTGCCAATGGCAGACTATGGTAAATATAACATTAATTTTCTTTTTTTTTCCTTTTTTTTCCTCAAGACCTATTTGTCTATGATGTGAGGCCTGGATATATAAAAAAAAAAAGCAAGCCGATTTTACTTACTCATGTAATAAGTGTCTTTCAGTCTTTCCAGTAAGCCAGAATTTTAAAAGCCAGAATACAACCAAAATATTTGCTGTAAATTTCCCTTTAGCATCCAGGCAATTAGCTCATTTTTCTTTTATCTTCCACAAGCTCAGTACTCTTTGATGTTTTCAAAACTGTCAAGGAAGTGGCCTTTGATGTATTCAAATCAAAAATAGATATCCATCTGGAAGATACACTTTAGTCAAATACATATTATTCAGCTCAGTGCAGGGATAACCAGGTGAAATTCTACAGCCCATGTTTCAAAGGTAGTCAACCAGATTAGCTAATGGGTTTTTTGCCATTACATTTTATGAAGCTATAAAAGTGAAGCACTATGTATTTTTATGTAGACCTTTAGAAGGGGATTGTAAAAAGAAGTATGAGAGAAAGCAGATATGGTTACAGAATGATGAATTTTAGACCATGATAGCACATGGAACAGGGGGAAAATCCAGAAAGATCAGAAATGGACAAGTTTTTATGCAAAAATGTCCACTGCAGAGGGCTGCAGAGCTTCCATTATGCAGTTACTCTTTACTGAGAGTAGCAATATAAAGAGAGAATAAAAGATGCCCAAAAGAAACACAAGTATTAAACAATCAATATCTGACCATGGCAGAGTTAAGTCTACCTTTTATGCTGCCTATATTCTTGTCTGGGCAAGTTATTAAATTCCAATCACTCTTTTAAGATGTCTTCAGCAGCACTTTAACAACTTTAAAAATACAGGCATAAAGCTTGCATAAGGTAACAGTAGATCTATCTCCTTGACTGGAATATGATTTTGAAATTCATTTTCAGAGCTCCTTTTTATACATCTTTTGCAATGTCAATAGTCCCATTTCTAGCAGTAAAAAAACTCCAATGCCTAAAAACTACTCTCCATTTATAGACCCGAGTCAACATCAATCCATTCTACGTGTATATTCTATACGCTACCACCCACATCACATCACAGAAGTTCACACTAAATCTTTGTCCATTGTTGCTCCCATATAGTTTTAAAGTAATTTCTCATTTATGCCTTTTTTTGATATGCCTTTTCCAAAAATCCAGATGAATTGCATTTGAAAAAGCATGTTATTTAAATAGGTCCATGTAATATAGTGTTTTACACTGCATAGTGAGACTTCTTCAATTCCTTGACCAAGGTGCAAGTTCTTGGAACACTTTGATAATTCATCCTGTCTTACACACTGTTTTCCTTCCTTTTTTTTTTCCTGTCATTAAACTGATCTATTAGAACATATTGGTTTTCTGCTGTTTTTTTTTCTGAGCTACTTTCCTTCACTTCAACATATTCTGTGTAAATATGCAAACTTAGTTTTTTGTGGGTAACTTCGCTGAGAAAAAGAGATTGCTTCCTCTGGTTTATCTAAACTAGATTAGCCTTTAGGAAAGGCTGAATCAAAGAATAAACATAGTTCATAAACAAAGGATCTATTGACCATGCTAACTCAATTCCTTTTGCACTTGCTTATTGTTCTCATTGTTCTTCTGAGCCAAATAAAAGGACTAATGTTATAGTAAAGAACTTCATTTTCAGCCTGGGTTATCCCTAGCCAGAACCCTATCTAAGAATGTTTTATACATACTTGGATAAAAACTTAATTTGCAAACTGGCCCTCACTTGCTTTATACAGACAAGCCACTTATTTCCCACTCAGATGCTCAGGCACAGACATTTAGAAGACCTTTCCTGGTGTCTCCCAGTACATCTGATAACTCTGGTACAGTACAAAAAAAGAAAGAAAATAAACTTCTAAGTTTATGCACTGACACACACAAGTCTTGTGCCAATGCGTAAGTCCCATCACCTAGCTCATGTGAAAAATCGGATCACATGGCTGGTATAAAACATACTTGTCTGACAGGGTGATTCTATTGCTTTCTTATTTGTATATTCATTCATCTCACACTATTCTGGAATCAAATGACTGTAACTAAGCAGAATTTATCTGTCTTCACATTGTGAATAAACACTGGTCTCTGCATTAAAATTTCAGAGAAAAGTTAGTCAGAATATTATCATAACTGCAAATATTTATAAGTTTGCACACAAAAATATATGCAAAACATTCTGTGACTGCATATAAGCTGCAAATTCATACAAATGCAAAAACATGTTTTTTGAATAACTTTTAAATGTGATGCCCACCATACACAGAACAGTCTTGTTAAATCTTCAAGTGTTTATAATTTTTTAATATGTTTTTAATTACTAAAATACATCTGCAGGAATAAAAAAGACAGAACACCACTCGGTATTTGTACAAGCATTTTGTTCTCTTTTAACACACCTATACCTGCAACTGTGAAGTCCTGTATCTGTATAACTTCATTCTAATTCTGACTTTTAGCCATGTAGTCACAAAAGAAACTGTTATTTTTAGGGAGATTCTTATGTAATCCATTGAGCCAAAATAATGTCCAGCAAAGTAGCTTTTATTAATGCTGAGATATGAAAAGCCCCTTTGTGAGAAGCATTCTGGCACTCACAAGCCTCTCTGAAAGAGGCTGCTGAGTACATCCTTTTTGAAACTTTTCTCTTAATTTTTTCCCCATTTCCCCTGAGTTAAGTCACCATATCTCAGGTCATAGCAAAGGCAGCAGCAGGCCAGAGTGAAGGCTGCTCATGCTGTTGCACATTGAAGAGAGAGTGTTGACCGCTGTGAGAATCATAAACCTCTCAGTTTGATGATCAACTGAGCAGTAAATTAATTAATCATCATTTTATGCCTCATCAAGCACTTTGCTGAGACTCTCAACAGGGGCCAGCTCAATTAGCCAATGGGAAGCAGACTGTTTTGTTTAGCTGGGTGAGTCTTCCATAAACAGAGGAAGCTTTGACAAGCTAATAAATATGTCATCTGTCTGTGTCACTAGCTGCAATGTGGCTCCACCTGTAAAGTTGTGGGATTCTGCTCAGTATGGTGGATAGCAACTTGAAAGAATGACAGTGAGGTATCCTAACTCCTTCTGAAACAAAGCACTTCACATAGCTTATCAGGATCCTTAGCCAGTGAATTTGGGCTTGATTATTAGGAATCAGATGCTTAGTTTTGGTTACTGAATCATATATTTATATCCTTTTAAAACACATTCCTCTGTTAGGCAAAGTATAACCAAACAGGTGCATTTATAATTTTAAAAGACTCATTTTCTCTACTGTCTTCCCTAGAGAAGAAAAGGAAATAAAAAAAAAAGAAAAGCCCAGTGCAGACAAAAATGCTTGTGGTAACAAGCTTCTCAAGGTAAAAGCTTTTGATTAAGTGGCAATAATGCTTCTGTCAAAACAGACAGGCTTGAAAAGTCCTTGTATCAAATCTTGCAATTCCACTGAAGATACTGGAGTTGCATCAATCTAACTGCAGTCAGAATTCAGCTCCTGTCACATTACACATGTCATCATTCAGAATGGAAAACAGAAATCTGCATTTAGAAGTTTCAGCCTTGAACCAAATCACTGACTGTTGCAAATTTGTGCCATTGACTTTCATGTACCTTTATGGCCATGAAGGCCCATTATGAGTTTCTAATCTGATTTTCTGCATAACACTATCCATAACCTCTGGCTGAACAAGAGATAATCACTAACGTATCCAATATACGCTGAATGATTTCAGGTGGTGGAAAATCTAGCACATCCTTTGATAAGCAACTCTTTTAATTAATTATCATCACTGGTAAAAATGTGCATCTTATTTCAGATTTTATTTTGCCTGCCTTCACGTTCCAAATATTTCATTTTCCTAAATCCTGTTTCAGGGAAGGTGCCACAAATTTCTTGTAACACAGATCTCAACAGAAAGAGTTTCTCCCAACATTTTTACAATATTTCCTTTTTTTAGAAAATAAGCAGTGTTCTTGGGAGACTGAATGGCATTTTCATTCACTCAGCAGCCCACAGCATTGTGCATAACTCTGATGTTTTCCCAGGAACCACCTTCTCCCTCCTTGTTCCTGGCTGTACACACTCAAGCTCTAAAGAGATAAATGTTATTTTTCTACAGTTTTCTAAGTTTTATGCCACCCTTCTAGATTTTGACCTCTGAGGCTGACCACAGTGGTAGTAAGATGCTAATCCTTTGGTACAATGGTGTTGAGGGGCAGAAGGGATGAAAGGGCAGCTTGTTAGGAAATGGGTCTACAGAGCCATCACATGACTCAAGTGTCAAGACACAGCAGAACACTTGGCAACTCCTGTTGCTTAGGTAAATGGGTATCAGTCTATTACTCTACTTCTCACAAAACATTTTACAATATGTAATTATTGCAAGGATGGGAAGGTGCCAAGCAGCACAGCAATACATTTCATAAATTAAAAATAACAAGTTTGTTTTGCTGATATTCATGAAACTTTTTCTTTATTTCTGTCTATTCATTTGGATGGATATTTCTTCCAAACTCGGCAGTTTTGCCTTGCAAGGGTTGATGTGAACACTGGTTTCTGCTTCAGGTCATGTGGGTTCAAAGCTCTAGAGTTTCACTTTGATTTTGATGATTGCTTACTGAGAACCATTTGTCTTCACTTGCATAAATCAACCTACATTCAGCAAGAATAGGCCATGGTTTCCTCAATGCTTCTAAAAAGAGTGAGCTTCTAGCATTTTTTTAATGGTTATAGAATTCATAGTGAAAACTTCACAGAGTAGTACTCAAAAGAATCCTTTGGAAAATACATGTGTTTCTAGTCCACATATCTCTCACACTTGTATTTCAATGTCTTTTGAAAAGACCAGACTTTTTTAAAGCCTACAATTTAAAAAAAGAAAGAAACCAACCTGAGGTGGGCTTCTAGTGCACTCACATGGGCCCTGGTCCTGCTCCCATTAGACTCTGATCAGAGGCTTTCAGCAACCTCAGGGAACACTGGACTTTAAGGCATTAGTAGCAATATGTTATTATGAAACCAAGTACAGACAAACAAGGGAAGAATTTTCCTTTGTTTTACCTTTACTTTTCTCTTCTAGAAATCTCTGTGTGCCAGTAGTCTTAAACCAGGAACACATCTGAATGACTTTAGCTCATTTTTCTACTTTGCTTTTGTGAATAATATTTGCTGATAATTTTTCTTTGTTCACACTGTGAAATTCCCGCTGCCTTGCTCTATTTTACAATAACTGTTCTTAAAGATACTTTGAAGTGAACAACCCAGAATAATCATAAATCTCGCTGTCATACAGACATATGTGAAGTTTCTTTTGAAAGCTTCATTGTTACTCATCTATTCTGTGTGGGATTATCCCAACCCTGTACTTTTCAACCTTTATCTCTTTGATGAAGGGTAGAAATTTTTAAAAATTGACAAACTAATAATTCAATTACAATTTGATTAATTATATCACATGAATTTTACCCCATATGTTTTTGTCCAAGATTAATACTGGAATGTTTCATATGACTTTATGGGCAGTAGCTTTACGTATCCAAAGCGTCACACTGAAGTGAAGAAATAAGTAGCACAAAGAAATTTCACTTAAGAGCATTGGGAATATGACTATGCTGGTGATTAAACAACAATATCTAATCTGGTTTCAGGCCTACAGCTGAAAATCATCTTTCGTAGAAGTGTGCCTGCCAAGGTTATTGTAAAATTATCCCAGGCACCAAAGTGATGAATGGTCCCAGCATTTGCTGTGATATGGATGCCATCCCTGTGGGGCTTCACAAAGTGGGATTTTTCATGTGGACAGACTCACATGGAGGACAGATGGGAAAGAAAACAAAATTAGTTGATCTGAGCTAGAGCAAAAATCCGTATTTCCTTTGCTACCCAGATTGTGCACTTGCGCTTTTGTGGACACAGAAATGTGTTCTTAAATTAAAGAACTCTTCCCTTTTTTACTTTGTGGAGTGATCTGAATGTTTTATGCTGACCTTGGGTTTAGTGCTGATTTGCATTCTTGAACTTTCATGCCAGCCTGATTTTAGACATGCTAAGCAGCTAGCCTAATATCTAAGTTAGCACAAAAATACTCTGTCTCCAGTTGCATTAATAACAGCTTTACTCTGATTTTGAAGACAGGCAGTTCTTAACAGTAAAAAAGTTTCAAATGGAAATGATCACTCAGGCTTAGCTTTGTCAAAGTCCAACTAATGAGACAGTCAAAGAGTAACAACAGTTTCATTTAGTAGATAGACAGGCCTCCTAGGCCCCAGCCCTGGGATGATACAAGCAATCTCACTGACAAAGACACTGCAGCTAGTGCCATGCAGAATTGGGGCCAATCATGCTTCAAGCAGCACATCTGAGAAAAATCAGCTCTTAGACATTTTAAATGCTTGACAGTGAAAAGAAGTCTCTTTGATACTTACATCATTAAGTGCTTGTGACAGAGAAGGATGGAAGGAGTTAATCTATCCCTCCACTGCATCTGTAAGTGGTGCAGTTTGAATCTGAGATAACAGAAAAGTTCATCATGTATTTGCCTAAAAAGTAGATTTTGGGTAAGTCACTCTTAGACTGCTTTAAATTGTCCTCATCATTTTTAATGCACTATTAACTACACTTCATCACATTTTGGATGTAATAAGTATTATACTAACAACTGTGCCATAGAGGAGAGAAATGCAACAAATATTTGCTATTTTTCTCCATCTACATTTATTTCTTAATCCAGTTTCCCAGGGTGAGAGGTTAAACTCAGAAAGCCAGTAGAGATGTTAGGATTATTTAACTGCAATATAACTAACACCTTAAGAACTGATTTGTCAGAATGAATTGCAGTCCAGAGTGCTCTGAGTTTTCAAACTAAACTTGTTCTTAAGATAAAAGGCACTTTTTAAAGAATCACAGTTCTTGTTCTAACCATTTCCCCACCCTCGCCTCCAAGGCATTTCTTACTAACTCTGATAAAATCACAGACCAGGTGCTCCAAGACTTTCAAAATAATAAATTCCAACCTGTCACTAAAAAATAAAAGGTTAAACAAGTTTATAGAGGGAATTCTGTTCCAGGTGTTATTTTGAAAGTGTATGCCTAATTTATCATTTTTCAGTAATAGTTACAAGTGATAAAGATCATGTAAATACTCTGTATTAGAAATAAGCTTTCATTTTGTCATGCAGATAGTACTAATGACTAAATAGACTTTAATCAGGAAGGAGATCTCCACCTACTAATGTTGGGACTTCTTAAGAGTAGTGCTATAATCAGATTTCCTTTAAAATAAAATGCTCACACTGTAAAAACAAAACCAAAATGAAACTCAAACACTAGCTATATACTATTTTTTTATAAGAACCAGAAGCATGAAAACTTTTCACAAATCACCTACTTTGGAATGGACCTTGTATAGGTTCAGTGGGTGTATCTACCAAGTGGAACGAGGCAGTGGAAACTGCTAACATCTTCCATATGTGACAGCCTTTGAATTACACCATTTTGGATACAGTGAATGGATTGTTCTAAAGCAGCATTATGTCAGTCAGGTGGCTGGGTTTCCTTACAGTTTCTCTTCTGCTGTTTTCAGTCTTACACAGTTCTAATTCTGCTATCTTGTCCACTATTTATTAAATTGTATACCTAAAAAAATGGCACAAGCTTTTCCAAGAAGGTCTGAAATGTGTGCTTTGGCCCACCATGAATCAAAGGAAAACTATAGCTCTTAGTCATTTTGAAGCCAGGAGAAAAATCCAGGCCTTCGTTAAACAAAGTTCATGGGTATGTTCTTGTGTCCCATTCAACACAGTGTTTTTTTCCCTACCTGCAGAATGGTTTGCTTGGGCGCTCTCAGATTCTGTGGTTTCTAAATCAAGTACAGCAGCATTTGTGGCAGCATTATGCTGCAAGCAGGTAGTAAAGGATTATGGATAGGCTTTCATACATCTATATATATGTATTTCATAGGGTCCATAAATTAAGAGAGGCTGCCTCACTCAACAAGGAAAAAAATTTCTTTCCTGTTACTCCCCTCTACGCTACTCTAAAATCTCTCTTATTTCCCCAGCTTTCAAAAACGTTTTCATTGTTCTTTCTTTTTAGCCCCTTTTCTTCCTGTTCCCATACAAATATAGTGACAAAAGTCAACTGCCCTGAAATTTTCCTATTCAATTAATTTTTAGAAAAGTCAGGAGCAGAGCTCACTCTAAGCTAAGCTTGTATAGACAGTAGAGATCAGTTTACGAGCTCTTCGGATGAAATTAATATGTGAAGTTCAGGGAACTTTCTTGTATAAAACTTGAAAAGGGTAAAACTGCAAATTGAAGAGAACTGAAAACTGGGTTTCCTCATACATGGTTAAAGACTGTTCTTTAAAAGGAAAATAAGCTCTTCCCCACAAAATCTTCTGTTTCATTTTAAAACTCTAGGGAAGGTTTATAGCAACTACCTTTAAGGAGTAAAAAAGAAGATGAATTACTATAGCTATATTGTATAGCTCTATTGAGGTTTCTCACAGGGGAAGTAACCTTCTGCAGCTAACGCACAAGTAAGCCAAAGTTTCCATTGCTTACTCATAAGATTATAATGCAGGTTTCACAGTGTGTACAACAGTGAAGCTTTGCAGTGTTGTGGCTGACTCTGTATTTAATTCTGTTCTGTTTTAATATGTAGCTATTACCCTAAAATGCAGTCTTTTACAAGGTAAGTAACTTACTCTAAATTAATACTTTTAACTTTTTAGGAACAGTAAAAGAATCATTCTCCAAGTAATTAGTGGTAACTTTTATTAAATAGTAAGCATCTGCATTTTTTTAGTATGAATTGAACTGAGATAAATCAACTGGTAATTTCTTGAAACTAAAAACAATTGTTCAAATTAGTATGTAAAAATAACACATAGAAAAGTTACTACTAATTAATATTGTTCTTTCTTACTTAGATGCTATAAGTAGCTGTGCTCTATCATGTACTCTTGTAGAGTGTGTGATATGCTTTGCATTACTTGCAAAGTGGACATTTCTGTTACCTTCATTTACCTTCAAGGTAAGTTTTGAGTGTTCTGTGTACTGCATTTCTTTCTTTTAGGCAGGCATAAAATTTTTCTTTTTTTTTGAGGATGAGAAATATTTGGGCACACCAAAGTTATTTTGTCATACTACATTACCCCAAATAGATAAAGAAAAGAATAATTAAGAGTTTCACAAGCCCTTTATTTACAGCTATAGAGAGCCAGGAGAAAATGGTGGTACTGAGCTTCAGCACCAGAGAGCAGCACCATCTAAGAATTGTGATTCCCTTGAACCCCAAGTCTGTTCTGGACAAAACAGACACTCCTCACTTCTTTAGGGGTATAGAGTACGTAATTCTGGTTTTGGATAACTTTTCCAGCTGACACATGTAAAGAGGGACCCATAGTAATTCTCATGGTTTTTTACCACTTCAATACATAGCTGCCACATTCACTTGTGGAACAGCACAGGTAACTAGACTAAGTTTTCACACCAGAACACATGATTAGTCTAGATCTACCGTGATCAGGAAAAGGACTGACAACTATAAGACCTGATCCGTACCCCAAACAGCTGGATTTGGGTTAGCAATATCTAGCCCTTTATTTTCTTTTGTTTAGGATTTATAAATAACACTAATGTCAAAATGACTAGTAGACATTACTGTTCTCCTTGGGAACAGCTCAGCAATGCCCTCTGGCAGTTTTTGCTCTGAGCATGGGAGCGCAAAAGAAAGTCTAAAAAGCATGCAATTACCCGCAGGAAATAATTACAATGCAAAAAGCATTGGATGGTACAAGTGACATTCCAGTAAACGAGGTGAACTTGTATCATTGCCCTGCTTTGCCTCAAGGATATTCCTGCCACAGGAATGTCATCCAGTTCCAAGAACAGCCAAGGATGGGGGCAGGGATGCTCATCATCCATTCCAGGTCCGAGCCTCAGGGAGCCAGAAGTTGTGGGCAAAAGAAACTCCTGCTAAGCCAAGCACTGACATTGCAACTCCCAAGTCACGGCAGCAAAACTTGCTGGAGGTGATTTTTAACCACCAGGTTGGAAATCAAACCACACCCAAAGCAGTCTTACTTATATATGAGACTTTCTTATTTTGAAATTAATGATTAAGACAAATATGGGAAGCAAAGCATTTTGTATGCCTTGTTGTGTTCACACTCACTCATGGGAGCAGGATCAAATTCTTCTCTCTTCTTGGACTATGTTAAACTCCAAAGTCTAACCAAGGGATGAAATTCTTTCAATTCTAACCTTCTTTCAGTCCTTGCTGAAGCTTATCTTTGTCCGCAATTGGTAGAAACCATACCCAAACCACACTACAGAAACAATGGCTAGAAAAACAAACAAAGTGAATGTGGCCAGGTTTTATCCAGCAATATTTCCCACTCACAACAGCATTTTAAATCAAGTTATCTAGCCTCATATATATATATATATGCACAAAATTTTCGTACCTAGCTACTGTTTTGAGTGGCACACAGAACAGCAGCATTCAGTGCATGGTACAACTGTTCTCTTTTAACTTACCTTCAAAGTGTCTTCAAATATTCCATATTGACCATTTCAGAATTGTAATCAACTCTTCCACATTTTCTACATGCCTTCAGGGAATATATAAAATAATGCTATTAGGACAAGAAATTAATGCATTTACATACCTATTCTGTCTCTGGGTTACAACTATCATAAAAATTAAATTTTACTTGAAATCTGTGGTGTCTGGAAACACTTTCAGCACCCTCAGCTGATCTGTACTATACAGCTCTGTACTACAGTGCTGGTTTCTAGGCACTTAGTTAAACCAAACTCCCCTTCAGAGCCTTCCAAGGTATGCCACCAATAATGCTCAGAGATGGGCCTGCCAAAACTGTCGGATTATATGCTTTCCAAATAAAACAAGCAAATATACAAAAATGCTTAAGCTGAAATTGCCTCAAGCTCTTTTACCTCACATAACCAGCACTTTTGGAAAGATCCCACTGACCTTGGCAGCATATTCAAACATGGCTGAACAGTTCTTGAGCAATTTTTCCGATGAATTAGGCAGAAACAGGCATATGTCATTGGGCACACATGCAGCCTTTTCTATCTCCTCTTTCCTCTTAAAAATTAATAATTTCTCAAAACTGTCACTCAGAGAAAGTCACAGCAAGCAGTATGTCCTA
This sequence comes from Megaceryle maxima, assembly GCA_024605025.1. Classification (NCBI taxonomy): domain Eukaryota; kingdom Metazoa; phylum Chordata; class Aves; order Coraciiformes; family Cerylidae; genus Megaceryle; species Megaceryle maxima. The sequence continues at coordinate 104,450 of JANHGN010026091.1, forward strand.
GTGTATTACTAGCTTGGGTTTGGTCTTTGAAATTACTTTACTAGATGCTTTGTAAACACCACAGATTTGATTTCTGACCAGAGACCAGCTAGTCAAATGCATTTGTCTTTTCTGATATTCATCTTTTCTGACACTCATCTTAATCACAGAGTTATCATACACCAGAAATGTGAACTGACTCTGCATAGTTTTGTTACCAAAGAGGGAAAACTTATTAATTTGGAAGCATTGACACTGTGTATTAAACATAGTCATCAACTTTTCACAGATGTAAAAGCCACACCAGTGAAAACAGAAAATAGTGAACAATGTTTTGCATCCTGTGCATGAAGTCTATCTATCCACTCATTTTAAAATGCTTTATGAATGTGTAAAAAAACCATCTTTCTGCTACAATTGTAATCTCCAAGAAGTTTTCAGCTCTTATTTTGTTGCCAGTCAATTCTACAGATCTGCTTTTTTTCCTGCCAATTTGTTGTCAGACGTCATTACTCCAGCGCTATATTGGTGCTTTGACCTGGGCAGGGAATCAGTGTTACGTTGCTGCTGCTGCACTGATGCGTAGTCCCTACTTGGCTGCCTTTCTCCATTTCCTCACCTGTCCCATCAAGTGTCATTCTTCATGTCTCCTTTCTCTCCATCAATCATCCTTTTCTGCACCCATACCTTAACTTTCATGAGAAGGAGAAATTGAAACGTGTTATAAGACAGCACCTCAACTAGAAAAATTATGACTCACCTGTAGCTTTCAGCACACATCCTTTTTGTACAATACTCTGACTGGCACCAAACATAGACATCTCTTACCATGAGAATCCAGTTGCCATTCTACCTAGTTCCTTCACACTTTCCCACATTGATAACATGTTCCAAGAAATTTCTTGCTTTAATGTCATACATTATGAAACAGCTTTGGGCTGCTATGAAACACTCATCCCAACTCAATCAAAATGTAACACAAGCCTTAGCTCTTTATTTTTATCTGCAGATGTCAGTACAAAGTCATAGAATCGTAGAGTGGTAGGGGTTGGAAAGGACCTCTGGAGATCATCAAGTCCAACCCCCCCCTGCCAACACAGGAACACCTAGGGCAGGCCACACAGGAACAGATCCAGGCAGGTCTTGAAAGTCTTCAGAGGAGACTCCACAACCTCTCTGGGCAGCCTGTTCCAGGGCTCTGTCACTCTCAATGGTGAAGAAGTTTTTCCTCATGTTGAGGTGGAACTTCCTGTGTTTCACCTTGCTACCATTACCTCTTGACCTATCACAGGGCACAGCTGAAAAGAGACTGGCTCCTTCTACTTGACACCCACTCTTCAGATATTTGTACACATTAATAAGATCCCCTCTCAGTCTTTTCTTCTCCAGGCTAAGCAGCCCCAGGGCTCTCAGCCTTTCCTCATAAGAGAAATGTTCCCCACTGGACTTTCTCTAGTATTTCCCTGACCCTCTTGAACTGGGGAGACCAGAACTGAACACAGTACTCCAGATAAGTCCTATGCCATTATGCCCCTTCACATTAGGAAAGACCAAGAAAGAGAAACTGATTAGCCAAGCAAACCAGTAGCTTAACTACGTGGTCATTAAGGCAAACTACCTCACAAAGTAAGAAAGCCATTTACAGACTGCATCAAAATCCAGTCCCTTCACTACTACATCTTCAACTGGAATTTCAGCTACACAAAGAATGTGGGGCTGTATTAATAAAGAGCATTTAATGGTATTTTATTACTTTCTTATAATGTTTACAATTGAAATGTCTATACAGGTCTATTTTCTCACATTTTAGAAAATATCCAACAAAACTTAAGAGTAATTATAAATCAATATCACTTTTAAAGACTACCTTGGCACATAGAGGATTTTGTGAAACTGTTAAAATAGAATTATACCATTTTGCTCAGTGGCATCCTGAGTCAGCTAATATGATTCCACAGTTTCATTAAAACATATATTTGTAATGTGTATTTGCATTAATTTATAAAGGGGCAGTAATTTAGTAAACTGAACTACTCCAAACTCTACTACTCATTAGCACAAGTAAGTACAGACAATTAACTATCTTGGAACTTTCATTTAGAATTAAGAGAGGAGGAAAACATGAGAGCAGTTGAAAGCAAGATTTCTCATGAAAAAAGTTAAGCTATGTAATGTTCATTTCAATTTGGTTTGATGTTTATTTGGTCTTTTTTTTCAGTTTTCAGTAAATGCCTTATTATGATCACGTGAGAAGTTATTAAAGAAAAGAAGAAAGTTTTGTAGGGTTTATTTGTTCCAACAAAAGCTGGGGGAATTAAATAAAAACAAACTGAACATAAAATATGTAAAGATAGAACACATTACAAATTAATAGCTTATTTTCAAAAAGGAAATTTAATAAAGCAGTGCTGTTAGCTATTTGAAAACTGGAAAAATGATACTTAAACATGTTGGGAATGCCGGCAAGTTTTCCTACCTGAGCAGAAGTGCAAGTAACTTGCTATTATACTTATTTTATTTTCAATCACAATGTACTAGATAATAATGTTATTCAAACATGTAACTGGAAATGTCACTGTCTTTCCAAAATTCTGCATGGCACAAAGAATATAGATTTTAACCATATAGGATTTTAAAAGCAAAGTGTTGTCTCATGTTACTATGTCTGTAGTTCTATCACATAAACCTAAACTACTATACTTCACTGTCAGTGAACTCTGACACAATTTTGAATCCCAAAACTAATTTTTGCTGTTGTATTATACTGAAGGAAGTAAAATCAACATGATCCTGAAACCAAAAATGTTCCCCTCCACAATATGTAATCATGATTAAAAAGAATGTAAAACCTATCTATTGTCACAATCTCAATGCAAGTAGTAGTAATGGTAGCACAAATGCTTATTTTTTAAGTGTCTGCACTGAAAAGATATATTTTATGTGACAAATACCATGGCATGGCAACTACTTAGTTTCAGTACACACTAGGTTATATAGTTGTGTAAAAGCTGTTGATGCATGAGACCTCACTATGATGGCCTTACAATGTTTTTGGTTTTTTTTTTACTTAAATTGAAAGAAATTTAAAGAGAGCAATACTCAAGGGTCCTGCAACATGGTTTTGGTTGATGACTGGTAACAGGATCTTTTAGTAGCACTGTGGAAAGAACAGTTATGCAGACCAACAAAGAGGGACAAAAAGTTTTCACTTCAGTGTATTTTCACACTTAGCATTTCTCTAGACTCTTGGGTGCCCAGCCAAATTTGTGTTTTAAATGATTGTTCATTTCTTTCTCATTACACCTAGAGATTTTAGGTTTTTTTCTCAGACTTTTGATTTGGCCTTTCCAATATGATTATAAGTATTATTCAGACATTTTTAGAAAAAATAACCTTTCCAAATAAAAACAATACTGAATTTTGGCCTGCCTTGTATATATCATACAGAGTCTGTGATAACTTTGTATTTAGAAAGACAGTTTTCTCTATAGGGGAAAAAAACCCCAAACAACACCAAAACAAAAACAACAAAACAACCAAATATTAACAACCATATATTTCAGAAAATACAAAAGAGGCTAGAGAATCTTGGGAAATACCGAGAAATTTCTGAAGGTCTAGCATGGGTGCACCTGAAGCATGAATTAGTTCTGCAAAACCAAAAATCTTTGTTTTGGAAAGAAATTTGTCAAGAAAGAGTTGGTGCAAGCTGTTCATGAAAAGTCCTTCTGGAAAGTGGTAGCTTGACTTCATGAATAGTCTTCCTAAGAACCTAAGTGAAATTTCAAAACCCAAAAACCTTGTTTCCTGTTAAGTACTAAAACTCATCAGTGGAGCATTAAGGCTACACCAGAGAGATTATATCTGAACTTTTTTGTTTTGTTGTTAGCATTAATGGCAAAATGGTGTTTACTATGTAATCTTAAGAGACGTTGGCAGCTCAACAACTGGCATCCCACGTTGTGGGATGCAGAGAGGCTTACAGAACTTGGTAGACTCAACAACAGAGCCCCAAAGTTTGGGTCTTCACTGCGGAGGTGGGCAATACAAGTTTTCTAAGATGGAGGGTCAGAAGAGCTATCTCCCCTACTTGTGTAAAGAGCTCCCAAATAGCCAGATTGAGTGGTGAGACCCAACCAGAATGAATACAGCTTTCTCCAGGCTGATGTGCCTCTGTCTCTTTCTTAGCAAGGTTTTTTTGGGTAGGCAGGGCGGAGCAGGAGGACAGGAGCAGGAGAAAGGGGAAAATTCACCCCTATCTGCTCTTACCCAGATATAGCCTGGGAACACACATCAGACAGCTCTAAATTATTCTAGGCATAGCCAGCCATTCAGGTCACATTCCCTCCAGCTCTCATACCTTGCCAGCTCTCTTTATGGTTATGTGGTCTACCTCAGGTTTAGTTCACCCCAGCTGTGTGTACCTGCCATACAGCTCCAGAGCTATGGAAAGTGGGAAGCACTGGTGGAAGTCTGGAGAGCATGGAGATAACCTCAAGCTACGTTCCAGAGAAAGCAGTAGTCTCAGATGATGCCCCAAGGCAGAGATGTCTGTCTACTGCCCCCAGCTGCCTCTCCCAAAGGGGTGTGTTGTGGGGTAGGTATGGTCTAACAGGTTTCAAAATGTGTGGTGATGAGGGGAAGGTGGAGCACATAATGTAGGCCTGCAAGAAAAGCATTTCAGGTCTTCTTTTAGTTCTTATTGCTGCCCCTCCGGTAATATCTGAAGCTCATAAACTTCCCAGAAGGCTGTGCCAAGTTTGAATACTTTGACATATTAAATGTCTATATATGGGTTCAGTTCCAAGATCTTAAAATTTTTATGATTTTCTGAAGTTCAGATTATAATAATTTATTTTCACAGATGCCTGAATATTTTTGTGATGGACTTAGTAGTTCTTATTAATTTCTTCACTTGCATATGTTTATAAAAGACAGTGGAGAAGCAGATTCTGCAGCTGCTTGACTGTGCATCAGCCATTTGCTCAAAGCTCACAGGAACTGCTGCCAGAATTGTGTGGACATGATAGTGGTTATCCTAATACACGAGCTGCACTCACATGCCCATGATACACAAACAAGGTAAGAGACTTACCAGATGCAAATCCCACAGATAACATAGCATTCCTTCTGCAGGGTCTCCAAAGGCTCCTCTGCAGGCTGATGTGAAACAGCTTGTGCAGAAATCTGTTTCCTTCTCTTTTCATTTTTCCCCCTCCACCCAAGAATACCTAGACTGAATATCCAGAATATCCATCTGCTCTTCCAGATTCACTCTTCAGGAGTTATATTCAACTGTCTACCAAATGCCTTTCTTTAGTGATTTTTAATGTCTTTTAAAGATTCTCCACAGTTATAAGGTCCAAATTTGCCTTCTCAGGAATGACCACCAACAATACAGTCGCTAGGACTATCATGTTTACCACATGGATATATATGACCCATGGCCAACAAGCTGTGAAGAGAAAAATGTACAGATTGGTTTTACAAAAATCAGAGGGGATTTACCTCCAGAGATGCTCCCAGCAGCACCCAAGGATACAATGTTTAGCCCTCCTATAACAAAAGAATTTGAACCTTCCACATAATACTCAAGGCTGAGCTTCCTCAAACCTGTAAGGACTGGCTGCCAGAAGAACCATACTGGACTTTCCATCACGTTCACAGTGAACTCCCATTTTCACCAACCAGGCAAGGGCCTCTGAAAGACTTTGTGAACAATTGTTAGTGCTGTGGAAATGATAGCCTGGTTTAGATCTCTGATTCTTTTATTGTTATTTATTCCATTCTAAGGATAAAATATTCTTTAATCTATCTGTCAGTCCTGGATTGCATATAGCTATAATTTGCAATTGCCTACAGAGCACAGAGTTAGAGGCTTCATGGACACACAACTCAACTTGAGGGAAAGTTATGATTAAAAGAAAAGTTTGAAGCTTCTTCATGAGGCGTACTTTAACTTTCAGTATTTCATGGGGTTTTTTTGATTGAATAATCTTTGAAAATTATGTTACCAATTATGTTGTGTGTCTCTATTACTAGGAGAACTATTAGTAAAAAATTATTGTTGTGCATGAAAGTTTGCTACAAGAAGTGAGCAATCCAACTAGGAAACCAATTTGAGGAAGGTACATATCTTTTGCCATTTTTTTCTGAAAGCAAAGAATAGATGGCAATTAAATAGTACGACAGGAGTAGTTACTATCCAATACACCCACACCTGAGACCCCAGGCTTGAAACTATGAAAGAAGGGTGTAACAGAAAGGTGTACCAGTCATTGCTAAGACTGTTACATGCAAACATGCTGCAGAACAGGCCTACTTAGGTGGTCACATGACTAAAATCTCTGATGGAACTTTCATGCTTGATGCTCTTAAGTTTGACTGCAACTGTGTTGGGACACAAAGAAAAAATGTGATGGTTTTGTGACTGTGGAGTTTGCTTTATCATGCCCCTATATCAACAAACTGTAGCCAAAAAAATTCAGCACATTTTTTTAACACAAAATTTTGTAGTAACAGATTTGAATGACTGTCCTTTAGTGGCATTCAGATGTAGCACTAACTCAGTATATGGAAGCAATTGACTTATCCAGCATAAACCATGGCAGGTTACTGAAAAATTCCTTAAAAGTGTCAGGCTGGGCACGTTCCCAAGGAAACATAAAATACTTTAGAGGCTTAAAAAACTTCCAGTCTAGTACTCCACAAAGTTATTGCACTGGTACTTTAATGAATAAAACCAAGGCAAAACACTTCAGTGTTTTATCTCAAATGAGTACACTTAATGCAGCTTATTCCAACATCCAGAACCCTACTCACTGATAAACCTTAATGCTGTCCTTTTCTCATGGGCAAGCAGCCTGTGAAGAGTTGACTGGGTCAATAGAAGAATTGTGCATGTGGATGTACTCATGTGGCAGCCAGGTCAAGAAAATAGTGAAAATGTTCTTGCGAGCAGTGAAGATACAGTCAATAATAACACTCATTAAAGAGTAGACATCTTCCTGTTAGCACGTGTCAGTCATGTACCCATCCTTCCCTTCTCCCCTCCTATCATTTTGTAAACAAGTCTATTTTTGTAACTAAGACTCAGCAAAGACCAGACCAGTACATCAGATTTGAATTAGCCCAGTGTTTGATTCTGCATACAGTATATCTACGTATTCAAACTTGACTATGCAGCCTGACATATATCCTAGCATATATCCTAGAATACTTCTCCTTCCAGCCAAGATATACAGTCCTTAATGCTTGGAAAACAACATTCTCCTACTCCAAGCAGTAGAATACAAAGTATTAACTAGGAAGAAAATAATATATTTGACTTCTAAACATCCATATTAACCACTAGATCACATATTGTCTCTCTGCTAGCAAGAGAATATATATATCCCAGATGATATCTTACTACTGATCCTCATGGGCAGTGTAATGTTTACCATCCTTTCATGCATCTGGATCTGCATGATGGCGAACAGTAACTCAATTGCTGCCATTCTGCAGTAGGGTACAGAGACTTTACATCCTGATAGCAACCTCAGTGGTGATACTTATGGCTGCCTACAATAGCATTACAGGCTGGGTTTTTTCTTCTTTTAAAGGCTTGTGACATTCACACAATGCAAAACTCTCTTACAAACTTTATAATGGAAAAGCCTTTACAATCTTTCAGCTATGGCCTGCCACAAAAGAAAACACAGTTATTTTGTATTCTAAGAATCTAGAGTACACTGTGATTGTGTCATATTTTGTCAGGCTTGAAAGTTCAAAAATATAATTGCAAATTTTAAGAAAGAGGTCTGCCATTTCCCTGCGGCAGCCTGTAACTTGAATGTCATTGGAAAAGGGAGAGTCAGTGGCCAGTCAGATTACTACTGATGCTGCAACTGTCTGAACCTAAGTATTTCCAGCCTGATGATTGGCTGAAATACCATTGTGAGTTGGTGGAAATTGTGGCCATTTTGGTAAAGGGTTGTTGAAATAACACTGGAAAAAATAACAAAATACAGTAAATTTTATAGGCACAATATTGGTTTTTTGCAATTTATATTTGAAAGTTAGTGAAACAGTAGCTATAAGATTTTTGGAGAAGCCAAAAGTTTGTACAGGAGCCCTTTATTAGTGGAAGGGTTCCAAAAAGCGCAGGTTATTCGTAAAAGGAGATCTTCAGGAATTTTGCCTTCAAATTTGAACACATAACATTAGAGGATATATATTCTAAATTATTTCTGTAAAGCAGATTAGACAAAAAGAATTAAATGGGAAAATAAATCACACCCAAAGTCAGAAGCACTACAGTAATGAGATCATATTTTTCACTTTATTTTCTCCCACTTCAGCTCCTACCTGAAGTTCTCAAAGAAAGTAAATAAAAAACATTCTAGTGAACTTCTGTGTTTTTAGATACAGGAATATTCAGTTAGCTGAGCTTTTCTATACATTCATGCCACAGTAGTACTGTATAATTCCTCTTTTGTGTTAGTCCAAAAGCACTTTTGTATAACACCAGTACATAGAATATTATGACACCATCACACTTGGACAGCAAAAACACCATGTCTTGGGTTGGCCTCAAGAATGACAGAATCACAGAATATCTGAGGCTGAACTAGACCATGAAGATCATCAAGTCCAGCCTATGACCCAACACCATGACATCAGCTAGACCATGTCACTAAGCGCCACATCCAATCTTTCTGTAAACACTTCCAGGGATGGCGACTCCACCACCTCCCTGGGCAGTCCATTACAGTGTCTAATAACCCTTTCCATAAGAAACTGCTTCCCCCTAAACCTCCCCTGGCGCAGCTTCAGGCCATACCCTCTCATCCTGTCACTAGTTGCCTGGGAGAAAAGCCCCGCCCCCACCTGACTACAACTTCCCTTCAGGTAGTTGTAGTGAGTGATGAGGTCCCCCCTGAGTCTCCTCCAGTCTAAACAACCCCAGATCCCTCAGCCTGACCCCCAGTCATTTACGTTGCTTCATTGTTCCTTCAGGTTAGGAAAATACCACAGTAGAGAGATGGTACATCAGTCTTCCTGTCTTTTTCACTGGAAAGAGACATTTCTCCTCCAGGATCACTTGCATGGACATGTATCAAGTCCATTACAAATTAGAAATATATATGTGCTCTCACCTCACAGGGGCATTCACACATGCAGTTCTTCCTAATACAATCAGCTTTTTTGTTTGTTTGTTTTACTCAGTATTTGTAGAGCTGAGGATGGCTCAACAAGCATTAGAAAAGCTAGTAAATTCTATGTCTGCCTTTTGTAATGACAGCAATTTTTACTGTAAACCTAATTTCAAGTGTCTTGTGACTTTAAGTCAGTTTTGGTTTGGGTTTTTTTTAGTTTTAATAGTAGAATAAATTAAATGATACAACAAAGTCTAATACAGGAAGGGGACCCTTATTAAAATAAAATGGAACTTCATGTGTTTCTGACTGTTTGAGCCTGAGGCTTCTCCCAGGTGCTAGTAATATATTGGCAGCCAAAGTCAGGCAAAAGTTCAAGGAAACACTTCTCTGCTTTTAAAAACCTGACAAGCAAAACTTCCAGTTACTGTTTTGAATAAATGATTTATAGCCAACTTTCTTAGGAACAGTTATCTGTCAAGGATATTTTGCTGACAGTCCACCTCTTGAAAAATCTGTTAATTAATTGCTCTACCCAGGTAGTGAACTATTTAGTGAAATACATCTCTGCCTTCTATTTACAGCATAGAGCTTTTTGCATTATACTGATCACAAAGCAAAAACAGTCAGTCTTGGGAAAAGACATAACTTCTGCACTTTAATGTATCCATGATCCACATTTTCTTTCCTTTGATTTTACTGCTGTGACTTTCTGTTATTCTGTAGTACACCAAGTCTGGCTGAGATACTACTATCTAGCCTTCACCAACTTTGACTCAGATTTTTCAATATCCTCTTCAGAACTGTTCTAGTCTCTCTTTAAGATTAAAAAAAGAGTGGGATTTTTTTTTTTTTTAATTTTTGTATAAAAATATGTAGAGTGTATTGTTTCAAGTTATATTTTTTTTTCAGCAAAGCAAGCTTATACTTAACATATCTTAAGACTGCTTTATACTTCTAGAGTAATATGGAGAGGTCTTAACTGAGAATATAGATACTCATATTGTTTGAGGATAAAATGGGTTTAATGCATAACACTGTGCCAAATCCAGTGTGCTACAATCATCACAGAACACACTGAGGCAGTAGAAGAAGAAATTACATATAAAATAATGAACATTTGGAAATGCATTTAGGTTACTGATACATGTAGCCTCTACTTTCAAAACATAGTAATTTCACTATTAAAACTATCTGAATTTCAGTTAGACTTTCACTGGAACATCTATCTTATTGAAAAGAGTAATTAAAAAGAAAATCAAAACACTTGTCATGTTTCTTTCTCATGAAGAGATAAAGTTGTGACATAAATGTTGGCTATCTAAGAAATGGGATCCTAAGTTCCAAAGAACTATTTTTGTGCTTTGATCACATTTCAAAATGGAGAGAGAGTCATTATATTCATTCACTGTGTTGAATTCCATTTTGTGTATGAAGAATGTGAGTATCTTTACAGGAAGAGGCAGAATACTGGAACTCTAAACAGGGAGTGTATCTACTGAATATTTCAAAAAGTCAATACAGTTGTTGACTTTTAGTCATTCCTCTTCCTTGTTCAGATACCGCCATCTGCACTTAGGCTTTCTTCTTGCAATTCAGAAATGAAGATGCCAGCCTAAAGAAAAGATTTAATAAGTTACCTCTGCTTCACACTTAGAACCTCAGGATGCATAGTCATGCATAAACTATGTGCTAGGTTCACACTGACATGTACTTCTAGGCCACAGCATTTGCAGTATTAAAGCCTTTCACTATTTTTAGTATTTTGAAAATGTATAACTCTTTATTTATGTCCCATATAGCTCCTGCTTCATTGGAAATATTTTGTTGTTGTTGAGTTTTTATTTGCTTTTTTAACGAGGGCACAGATTTACAGTAGCATCAGAATCCTATGCTGCCACTCAAAGGATCTGTGGCACAGTACAAATTTCTGAGAAGTGATTTCTTAAATGCCAGTATAACTAAACTGTACTGCATTAACATTTGGCTTCTTTGGAATGGGAGACTTACCACTGCAAAAGTAGAAGGGAGAAGGGCAATACGTAAAGTATAACAGATTAAAAAGGGAGAAAATCTAAATTTAAGTGGAAAAGTACGAGAGCGTATTTCACATTCTGGTTAAATTAAGACCAGAATTGAAGAATGATGATCTGACTTAGATATCTTTTTTTTTTTCTTTTTTTTTTTTTCCTTTAAAAAGGGAATGGTAGAGATCTCAGTTAGTGGGGAATCACATAAAATAATAAATACAAGAGAGTAAAAATGTCTTGTCTTTAACATTTCACTGGATTGATGAGCTCTCTATGTATGTTTTTGCCCATCCTTCAATACATCATAAGACATTTTTACAGGGGATATTACACAATGCAGAATATATCCCAGAAGGGCTGGATTACACTGTGATAAAGTTCTAAGGAGATATTACTAAGTATTACCATATTCATCACTGGGCCCTGCTTTTGAGACTTCACAAAGCCAATCAACTAAATGAAGAAAAGAACTTCCTTTCAAATAGAGATCTATCCATAGACAAAATAAATGATTCGACTAAACCATGTTTCTGAATTCTTGGATTTATTCCCAGTTTAGCTGGCAATTACTTAGCTCTTTCTTGATGGAGATAATTTCCTTGGTCTGGATAAAGTACTGAAATGCATTGTCAGATGTGCAAAGGTGGATATTGAATTTTCTTTGTCCCACAGAGTTAGAAAATATTATTTTAGCAATTTACAAAATCCCAGGACTTTTTAATCAAGCCCTAATTCTTATTTATGAGTGGCTGATGAACACCACACTAGCAGTGTGAAGAAGTATTAAATGTATATAGTCCATTTTGAAATTCTTGTATTCAGATAAAAGTTTTTTGTAGTCGGAATTACTGTCTTTGCAATTTTATTCCTTTATTTTTTTACTAGACAAAAAATGAAGATTTTTTTTTTTTTTTTAGATCACCTTCTGACCACACGAATGAGCTAGTTAGTTAATTCTTGGTACAACATTCTTTCCCTTACTGTCTCCCAAATTCGTTAGAGAGGGTTTGCCTGAATAACCACAGACATATTAAACTACACTCATACCACTATATCGAATGAGAAAGTCATAGAAAGGGCTTCTAGTGCTCAAAACTCCTTCAGTACATAATTCAAGAGGTGCCTGGCTGAGACTGCTTTCCGTGAGTTGACTCCACTGACAACCCAATCAATGGACAATGATCCTTTCTACCCCAGAAAAATCCTGGAAGAAGTCATCTCCTTGTGCAGAATGAATTCCACTTTTAATACACTCTCATACCTTTTTCATGAGATCCACTTGATTAAGTTCACAAGAAGTAGATAAAATAAAAAAATTAATCCTCCAGTATTTGGTGTTTGAGCTCTCTTTATTGCTTATTACTAGAACCTACCATAAACATTGTACTTCACTGACATGTGTTAATCATCTTCTTGGACAGATTCAAAAAACCTCTTCCTTCGAGAGGGAGGAACGTGAAAGAGTGAATGACATTTTTTCATGTGGAATCATAGATAAGACCTCTGAAATATTTTGGGAAATACCACTTTAAAATCCAGTCAAACAAAACTAGAAGATGTTTCAGAAGTTTACCTACTAATAAGCTTGGATTTAATTACACCCTAATGAGTATTCTCACAAATTAAACCATAAAGATTTTTAAATATGACACAAATATGTTTATGGAAATATTTTAAAATGGTAGAAGATTTTTTTGAGTCTGTTACACAGTCCTTAATTCTGTTGTTGGTTTCTAATATAGCCAGGTATTCAAACTGCTGTGCCTCCACACTGTAAACATGTATATAGGTACTTTGGAACTAGGAACACGAGCACTACCAATAAAACATGAAGGAATGGTAAAAAGAAATAGTTGCGAGGAATCCCAGCTAAAATGAAGAAGGAATAGTGGTCATTAAATTAAATGCTAAACTTACAAAAGAGATTTGAACAAAGCAATAGGAAAAAAAAAAAATTCCCTGCTGTTCTTGATGGGAAAGAGGGAGACTAAGATAATTTTCATTAAAACAACTGAACAAATTATTTCCCTTCTGTCTCCTCAGGAGATAAGATTTGAAATAAAAGTTTTAAAAATTAAAATAAGGTTTCATTTAAATCAGCACAGGCCAAATAATGATAAAAGTCCAAATGAAAAAGAATGTTTTGGAGGGTTTTTTTAATGGTGAAAATATTACTTTTTAGCAATATGGCAATAACTAGAAAAGAGGACATATTTCCTTTTTACACTGTAGTTCACTTCAAGTACATTAGGAGTTGGGGAGTGGGAGGGATTATAACAGTCTGGTTCTTTTTAGTTTGCTGTATATGATTCTTCAGAAAAGCCCCAGATAAGCAGCCAGGGAATAGCTTCATCTGTGATTTGTCCTGGCTCTGCAACCTGAGTCTGAGGGGAGCTTGTGGCTGGAGGGGAGATTGCTCTTCTCTAGAGTCACATCAAACACACACAGCTGGGTGCTGCTTTTGGAACACCTGGTGAAACTGGCAATTGGGGAGAAACACAGCAAGCAGCAAACCTGCAGCACGGGTGCAGAATAAGAGACATGCTGTGAGGAGCACAAAGAATCAAGCATCAAAAGTGACAGAAAGTAGATGTCTTTCCAGCAGTCCGCAGGGAATATTTGGAGTTTTTCTCAATCAAAGAAGCCAGAGGTTGCAGCTGTATGGGACCTGCAGCCCAGGAACACTGGAAAGGTCCTCCTTTTAAACCTGACAGACTGCATTTGCACTTTCAAAAAGTTAACAATGTCTAAATAATTCTCTTCTGTTCTTGTAAAACTCCACTTTAGACACTGGACACCTTCTGCTGTGCTCATTCCAAAGGAAAGAGGAAAACAATGAAGCACTGCAGTATTAAATCATTTCTTATAGCAGCTGTCTCACACTTGGAAAGCACAAATCTCACAACAGTGTAGGGAAAAAAAGTTTTGATTACAGATATTTCTTGGTTTACTGAAGCTCATGCCTTAAAACTTTCCTAGATCTTCGTAGGCAAGTTCAGTTACATGATGATTCATACCAACATTAACCTGATGTTGATTATATATGAATATATATAGTGGTTTTATGCATATATAAATTTATGTATTGTGTACAAACATATATACATATATATAGATTTATATATT
>JANHGN010026091.1:118824-144794 GCA_024605025.1 Megaceryle maxima
GATATTAATATTCAACAATAAAATGTAGATTCACTAGTCCCCAGATTTACCATATGTCCAGTTTGTGATGTCTTTTGGCATTGAGAATTTGTCCATTTGATACACAAGGATTAAACACTTTACTGAAACAGAATCCAGCCCAGTGAGTTCAAGAGGCTTCTCAGGCTGTGGTTTGGAAACCACTTAAATGAATGCCATGAAGCAGGTCAGGCCAATTTAATATAAAATGAAGAGCCTTGTCTATTTCGTTTCCATTAGATACCTTTATTGGTTCCACTTATCAAGAATCTCCGGGAAGAATTATGTTTTAACAAGAACCAGTGTTCACCATTCAGTTTGATCCAGATTTTAACTTTGGAAATATCCCTGTGGTTAAAGAAGAAAGTCAGAACCTCACATCCTCCCAGCAGAGCCCTCAAGATAAGATTTAGGCCCTTGGCAGTCAGGATTGTTCTGATTAGTAAATGATATAAATATCTGAGCTTACTGCTTATTGCTGATATAGAAGTTGTTCTCTAGTTAAACAGAGTTATATGGCTTTTTTTTTTTTTTTTTTTTTTGTGAAATATTTTAACAATCTGTGCAAGTCTGACAGTTGCTTGTGCAGGACAAAATCTCATAGAACTGTGTTTGTAATCTTTCTTTGTCCCCTTTCTGATTCCAAAACCTTTGGATTCAGAACTGTCAAATGGATTCTCTTTTTTACTAGAGAGAAGAATTCAGAGCACTTTGTAATCATCCAGGCCCACTTGACCTATGAGCCTACTCTGAAGAAAGAGAAATTTTGGTAAGTAATGTGTATTTTTTTTAACTGACCACTTACATATCTCTCTATTATTTCATGCTGGTTGCCCATTGCATATCTAAGTGGACAGTATACATTTGACACAAGCAGTCTAGCAGTGGGTCAATTTACTGTTTCCAAAGAAACAGAGTATCCCATCCTTATTAAACCATTTTGCACTCACATTTACTACTGGACAAGAACAAAGCCTAGGATGAATTAATTTATTCTGCCATGTCAATGCAAAGTAGAAAAAAAAAAAAATTTCTTCAATACACAATTACAATGTTACTTATGTTTATGACTCTTATTTTGGGTTTTCTCCAAGGACATCACTAGGTCATTCAGGCTGAGAAACTTCTAGCAAGTGTTTCTCCCCTTAGTCTTTAACCTTGGAGAACTGGCTGTCACATTTGGTAATAGTCTGTTATTTCTACTGTTCCTTAAACCTTAGGATGCAGATGCAGCTCTTTGGATCTGATTGCCTAGGTTTCCTTGAAGTTTCCTTGAAGGAACTGAAGTTAGATGGGTGGCTTTTCTTCTTTCACAGAATCACAGACTGTTTCTTTTTGTGAGGTACAAGTTCTACAGGCTACATGTATAAATGGCATAGTAATTACTGCTCCTAATTAAAACAAATAATATATAAGAATGGCCCTATTAATACATTAAGGAGCTATAGTGTCTGCAGGAAA
The DNA here is from genome assembly GCA_024605025.1 of Megaceryle maxima. Classification (NCBI taxonomy): domain Eukaryota; kingdom Metazoa; phylum Chordata; class Aves; order Coraciiformes; family Cerylidae; genus Megaceryle; species Megaceryle maxima. The sequence continues at coordinate 120,304 of JANHGN010026091.1, forward strand.
TCATCTGGATTCAAAAGACACAGAAAGACAAGGCAACTTCAAGCAGGTGATTCAAGACTATATTTTCAAATACAGATGAGAAAATCCAGCCTCATTAATCCATGTTCAGAGATTAATAACCCCATATTTGTTAATCCATATTTAAAGAGCTCAGTAATCTAATCAGACTCAGTAGTTCTAATTAACAGCTTCTCTTACTGCCATCCAGAATGGAAATAAACATAGATGCTGAACTTAAGCACTTCTTAAAATACTGACATTGTTTTTTCCACTTCTGCAGAAAAGCGCTTTGAGCTTTGTCTTTTTAGGTACATCTTTATCTTCAGCAAAATATAATTATCCACAACACTGTAGAATCTGAGCATAGATGCAAATGTTTTCCTACAGTAGAAATAGCTCAGGGGAGGAACAAAAAACTAAATATTTGCTGTGTATAACTCTGTCTCATGTTAGCACACTCCTCTGAGATCTTTGAGATGTGGGTTTGGACTCCTTTGAACAGTGGTATTAAGCCTCATTTCTACACTGTAGGTGACCATTCTTCTGAGTTTGTAGAGAGCGGATCTGAACTCTGCAGCAGATCTGAACTATGCAGATCCACTGTCCTCTATGCCAGAGAGAAGAGAGAATTTGGACAGGATGATTATTGGTGTTTACACTGATGTGTGTAATTTCTGTGGCTCATCCCATCTCACTTGTGCCACTGGCATGAGATGTCCAAGTGACAACACATGCATATGGACTTGGCAGCCATCCTCATGTCTAAACTGTCAGACATTTAGATTAATCCTGCCTTCACTATGTTGGAGTATAAACACCAGACAAGAAATCTATAATGAAGGCAGCTACGGTCTGCACCAGTAACGGACCAGTATGTACTCTGCTCTTCTGCAAATCCTAAGAGCTGGGCTAATGACAGTGTATGATTGATAATTACATCTGTTCTTTCTCTTCTGTCTGCCTGTTCAGCAGAAAGTGTCTTGGCTCTCTGTGAAGACAGGGAGAGCTTACTTTTTACATGCAGCCACACATGTTTTCAAAGGTATCATTTCTCCTACTGGAAGGGTATAACTTTCTGATGAAGTCATTGACATACAACTTGAAATATGATACCATATGGAATCTGTTCTTTAGATTTCATGCACTTGTCACAAGAATGACTTGTGACTTTCTGTTAACTTCTGTTTTCAGACTTGTCTGTCTTAAAATAAAGTACCTTTTATATATAACACAGTGGCTTCACTACTCTTCATTGATTTAAAGTGTCTCTATATTGCATGATTTGAATTATCTATTAGAAACAAAACATGGTGTTGTTGGTTAAGTATGTTCAGGTACTTCTGTTTTACAGTGCAATACTGCAGGCTGATAGGCATTTATCACTTCAAAAGAATCTCTTGTAAATCAGATTGAACGCTGAGACCAGCCACCTAATTTATCATCAAGTACAATCAAAGATTACTGTTCATCAAATACCAAGAGCAAAGATAGTTTTCTATAGTTTTTTTTTCATAGTTCTCTTAAATTAAAAGAGGCTTCCTTCACTTTGATAATATGTAAATAATAAATAAAAGTGTCTGCTTATACTCTTCTTACTAGCTTCTGTAACAATCCTGTGGTGATGAAAACAACTATCATCTGTTAACTTGTATAACTGGCATGGTTTTAAGAACTCTGAAGTCCTGCTTCAAGGCATAACTAAATGTCAACAGAGGTGTATTTCCCACCTACACAAGTAGGCTTGTAAGTTGTGAGTGGATGAATACTTGAAGTATATTTGTTCTCATTAACAGGAATTTCACAGCCTATTTCTATTAATAAATCAAGGGGAAAAAAAAAAATCTTAAACATTTAGATACCTAAAGCAGGACTTAGGCAAGAAACTGTTACATCTTCATCTGTGGATTAATTTGTCACTGCCTGAAGACTTCTTCTCAGGTGACCTTAAAGGTCATAAGTTACCTAGTTACTCCATACATGTATAGAAGTATGATACCACTACTATGAGGCTGGCCACTGTAGAGATCCCTTGGGTATGCTCCACCACCCTTGTTGTGCCTGATCCTGTTAGTTATTTGAAACATATTTTCTTGAAGCATCATATTCCCAGCAAAACACAGCAGCCACTGTTGCTGTCTCTGCAAACAGAAAGACAGGAATTAGTGGTACTACTGCTTTATTTTCCATAGAGTTATGGTCATCCACAACATGAAAAGCAAGCTTCACCACTCCTTTTCAGAGGAATTCAAACCTGTATCTTTCAGATCTCAAAGAACCGTACTAACACTTAAGCTTACAGGTGGCCAGGCTAGAGAAGGGAAAATGGGACAAGTTTTTTCTCCCTTGCTTTATGGAAGATACAGGATTGAGGAGAGAAAAACTATAGGCTACATAAAGACAGCACAAGAAGGAATATGAATCAGGAACCAAGATATTAACAGACAAGAGGCACATTTAAGCTACTAAACCCACCTTCATTTAGAAGATACTCCTGAGCTCAAAACTCTAAAGGTCAAGGGTTCTTTCCTCCATATCAACGTGGGAATTTCATATAGGTTGATTGCATGATCACTGCAGCATTTTCTTGTTGCCAAGACTAGAAATCCAAATGTTTCTCTTGACATGTGGTTGTTTCAGATATGAAATCATCCTACATACCATACAAAAAAGGCCAACAGCTAAAAAAAGCCCTTCACTTAGGCATCTAAATTCTGCAGAGTAACAGCCTAAAATGTAGGCATCTTATCCTTATCACTTAACACTTTAATGAATTAGATCATAAATGACTTGTTCATATCACACAGGAATCCTATGCCAGTAAGTGAAACCCTGTATTCTCATGCTTGGCTGAGTGCTTTACCCAACACTGAATTTACTTATTAAAGAAAACACCAGAGAGTTCACTTATACTGATATATCTTTTCAAAACAGTGCTGTACCACATTAGATTTATACACACAAGGAAGACTTCAGCTATCCTTGTACTCTGTCACTAATATATGTGACCAGGAGGGATGACTTCCTCAAGGGAAATTAATATCCTCTAAATTCCACATGAACTGTCTTGAGAATCACAATTATTATAAATTTGTTATGATAATTTCTGGCTACAAAAACTGGAATTAAATCACCAAGCTAGTTTCATAACTGTGTATTCTTCCTGCTCCCCACACCTGCCAGATTTCTCTATCCTGGATCTTCAAATTTACTACTGTTAGTCAGCAAAGGTCAATTTTTCTGAAGCTTGAATTCTTGAATAATGATGTAAGAGTAAGTGGCTGGTAAGACTAACACAATGACAACGTTCCAGTAGCCAGAATAAACACAGATGAATGAAAGATCCTCCATTTGAAACTTTCCACATCACATAAAGCTAGCAGTGTGAGAAAATTCTGCTTTTTGTTTTAACCAATTCCAAAACCCCATAGCTTCCTCAGATGATTCAACAAAGTACTAAAGAAGGCAAGGGCGAATATGAGGTAAATATTGTGAATTGTACCCAAAATTTCATTCTTTTCAACACGTCACAGACATAATTGAGGGAAACCTAAACTAAATGAACAGGAGTTTGCCTGTACTGCTCAAAGTGACATTGTCTTTATCTTCTCATTTTATAGGAAATCTTCATTTAGGTTCTACCTTTAAAGCAGAATTTCCAGATAAAAATGTTCTCAACCAAACGTTCAAAGTTTTTCTACACTGGCTTGGTGCAATACACTTTTCCTTGCATTGTTTTTTGATCTCTTTCATGTTTTGGGTTGCTTTTTTTTTCACTTTTTACATCACAATTAAATAGCGACTGAAATGGATAAAACCTCCCTGGTTCAGGATTAGAATACTAAGTTATATTTATTGCTTGTCATGGTTTAACTGCTGCCAACAGCTAACCACCACACAGCCACTCACCCACCACTTCCCCTCCACACTCCACACCCCCTCCTGGGGGATGAGAAAGACAATTGTGAGGAAGAATAAAAAAGGTGAGACCCCATGGGTTGAGATAACAACAGTTTAATAAAACAACACAGAGAGAAGAAAACAGCAGTACTAATGATAGTATCAATGAAATTATATACAAAGATAGAGATCAAGAGATTCCAACTGTGCCTGAGACATCACTTTCCCTGCTCTGGCCACGCTGAAGCTACACACTGAAACAAGTTAAAAAAAGATGTGTCAGGCTGGGACAGTGCCCCTCGTGCTCCACCCCCCACCCCACTCTTATATAGCAGGCATGACATCAATATGGTATTAAATATTGCATTGTCTGGTTCAGTTGTTTATCCCAGATGTGGCCCCTCCCAGCTGCAGCCCCACCCAACTGCTTGGACCACCAGCTGTTTGTAATAATTAACCCAAACTGAACCCAGGACATGCTTGTTGTAGGGGTGTGAAAACATACAACCCCTGTGACAATGCTCGATCAGATAGATAAAGCTAAAGATGTAATAATATCTGCCTCCTTAGAGGGATGTTCTGAACACCATACCTGATAAAACATGTCTATTTCTCTCCCTTCATTTCCCAAACACTGTTCCATACACATTCACCTGTTCATTCATGCAACATGGAAGAATTGCAGGGGGAAAACTATGAAGGCAGTAAGTTTTCTGTTGCCTAACTGTTAGGCTAGTGTCTGTCCATATAGAAATTTGACCCAGGGGTCTTTGGGATTTTTCTCAAAATGATGAGTATCATTTAGCCTAATCAGAAATTCCTGACTCATGCACAGCACTGGAAGTCCAGATGTCCCTTCAAAGTTCTAATACTCAGATACTGTAAAACTACTTCTTGAAGTGCCTTGAGGAATCTATCTCTGGATAAATATTTATCATGCATCAGTAACTGAAATTCACAAATATTGCCCATTACTGAGTAATTGGTGAACATTGTGACTAGCAAGTGACAATTATTGTACATTTTAGCATAACACTTTTTGTCTTTGGAGTATGAAAGAACCTTCTTTTTTAATATCCATATACTGAAAGCCTCATATGGGTATACCCCTTACTAAAGAATTAAGTGTTATTGTACAGTGTGTCAGAGCAGCAAAGGATGAAGGAAATTTTTTAATTGTTCCAGTTATTTTAATCCCACTTGCCTAACTCCAGCCTCTTCCACCAAAATAAGTGATAAAACCTTGTTCATTAATCTTCACATGAAGCATTCAGCACAGAAAAGTCGTACTAGAAATATTTGAGTTTAGAAGTCTTGTCTTTAGTCTTACTGGGAAGTTGCCTTTTGTGCTATTCCTCACATACAGATGCCTCAGAACAGCATTTAATTCTAGCATGTAATAAGAAAATAAACCACCTGTTTACTTTTGCTCACCACTAATTAGATATAATACTTTCCTCAACATGTGGCAAATCATAATTGCATAAAATTAAGGAAATTGGGAGAATGTTCGTAAGGAAGGCAAGCATACAATTCAGTGAGAGTCTTTCCTATGTCAGGTAAATAAATTCCATCCATCTACACACCCAAACCAAAGTCTCTCAAAATCAATGGAAAGGCTCCCATTGGCCTCAGTGGCTTCTGGATCAGACCCAGACTATTCCCATCAAAGTCAGCTCAGGACTTGAGCTAGATCATGATGTAACTGCATTAATTAGCATTAAATTATGAGAAACTACTCTCCATTACTACAAATTACTTGTAAAATAGCCAAGCTTTACTAGTACTAATGATTTCGGCAGTGTTAGATGACTAAGTTTCTTTCCATGAATAATACTAATTACAGATTTAGGACCAAGATCAAGCTTTCAAATTCCCATCACCATTTTACAGTAACAGGCATACAAAAGCATGAGTGCCACCTTATTGTGTTAGTTACCAACAGCTTGAGTTGAGCAGAATCAAATCCATCATCGTAACTCTTCTCCTAGACTACATGCTTTATTGTGTTGGACTATCACAAAGATCCTATCCCTTGGGAATTTTGCAGAGCCTGAAAGTACTCTGCTGTGAACTCAGGCTGTTTGGATTTGGTGCTCTGATTTAATATATATAAGAGAGCTTCAAGCTGGGAATTTGATGCTAGGTCTGTACTTCTGGCTCAAGCCCAGCTGTCTATGTTTGGAAATGTATTTGATTTTGGAACACACTTTTCTGGAATGGAATGTCAAGAAAATACATAATCAAGAGGGCATCATAGATAACAAGCTACAAAAACCTGTTTGTCACCTTCCTCCCACAATGGCGAAGAGCCTTCTACAGCTGCTAATTAGAAAATTAGAACACCACAAATGAATTATATTTTACTGGCAGAATAGCGTCTTCCCCCCAGTGTTTTAAAGTACTTTTTGAATTGTTCGCTGTCAGCAAAACAAGTGCACTACCTGCGATCCTATAGACAACAAAGCCCGGCAGCAGGATTTCAGTCAGGTGATGTCACCCAGGTAAAATTGTACTGACAAGCTTTTAATTAAAGTTTTCCCACACATCTTTCTGCTGGTCCCCAGGAGCTATTATTCATTATGTGCCGACTGTCAGCCAATTGTGAGTCGGGAGGGAAGTGTTTTATTTTCAAAGCCCTTGCTGACAGCTAGAGAACACTTTGTTATACAATCTGTTTACTTTTTTCACACACACAATCTTGCTACAGGGGAAATGGTCATGCAGTAGTGTTTACAGTTTATGGCAATAATTAAATGCATCTGGCAGAGCAGTAGCTGAAAGGAGGTCGGTGTGGGTGAAAAGCCATAAAAATCCTCCTATAAACAGTTACTCTCACCTTGAAGAGCCCCTGGCATTTTAAGACAAAGTTTCTTTGGGAAAGGGCAGGTCCAATCAGGTGCACAAATTCTGAAATGGGAATATTAGGTTCTAGCCATGTGGTACTCAATGCTAAGAAACACTGTCCAGGAACCAAGGGTAATACTGTTCTTATCTGTGACTAGAACAGTTTGAAGTAGTTATAAAACAGCTGCTTATCCTTTGCATTGTTAAATCCCAAAGTATTTAGCTCTGTAAGTAGAAATGTACAATGAGCAACAACTTGCCACCAGATGAAAGCAGAAGGCCGTGTGGTGTCCTAGTTTAGTAAAGGGACAGTATTTGATGTTTAATACTTCTAGACAAACAGTCATCTTGAAATTTTTTATGTCTTACAATAAAATCCTTTTTATCAGTTGACCAGTGATGATATAATAGTTATTTATAGTTTAAAATTGTAGTAAAAATTTGTAAGCAATAATCACCATGTCACCTTAGGTATTTAATACTTCTGTTTATTAGTAATAATAAAAAGTCAACAAGTATTCTTAAAACATTATTACATGAATTAAAACTAATGCAATATTCACATATAAAGAAATTGCATGCCACTTGCTGCCAGGCCATTGGTAATGCTGTGGAAACCACTTCCACTACAAAGAAAAGAGACTGGAAAATAGATTAATTGATGAATATCTAGATACCATTATAAATTATTATAAATTACTATGGAAATTATACAAGGGATACACAGTTCCATTGCTAATAAATTAAAATCTTGCACTGCTTTTAAATGTCCTTAAATAACTACATCCTTAGGAACTTATTTTCTTAGATAAAAAAAAAAATAAGGAAATCAAGGAATGAGTTCTTTAAAATGGGCTGTTTCTGTCGTTGTTGAAAATAAACAGTGGGCCTTTGTTATCTATGGACGGGGATGGGAGGTAGTTGCTGTAGACAATGCAGTATTGCCTGCCTTCAAAAGACTTTTCTGTTTGGGTACCATAAAAAGTCTATATCTCACTGGTGTATGTACACAGTGCAAGTTTCATTAATGGAAAGGAACATTAAAAAATCAATTACAAATTTCAAATTTCACTCATAGTTGTCACTTTGTAGATTGTGCTTCCCCACTATGACTGTATTTTTGTTCTTACCTAATAAAAGATTTATTTTATTATTTTTTAATTTTACTGGATGATAGGAGCAAATTAATATTTTTTTCTTTTTTTTTGTCTCAGTTACAGACAGCAAATAGATCCTGAGATATTACACAGTTACATTCAAATTAACATATTTGTGATCATACCATTTTCTCTTCCCAAGCTTAAGAAAACCAACATACTATGAATAATGTAAGCAGTTTATGTTAATCTTTACATTAATATCAATGTTACAAGAAAGCATTATTACTTTAGAATCAGCATTATAAACACTAGCAGCAAGATTTATCAGATATTTCAGAAATCAAAGTATAGAGGTTAGGTTACTTGCCTGAGATTTATAGGGTAGAAAAAGTGAGGAAGGTCTTGCTTCAAAGTTCAGATCTGGCCATGTATTTTAGTCAATGACTATTGCAACAAAAATGCACAGAACAGTAAGCACAATCCTAGGCTCCTCACTGCTAAGGGACTCATCAGACTGTTGTGACCATTTCACTCTATTCTCCCCCACATACTTTTTACCCCAGAGAGGCTGGGGGACCTGCAAGGCAAAAGACCCACATATCTTCAGACAGATCAGGTACTTGAATCCAGATCATTCCTTCAGGATCATTCCTTCAGGAGCTGTGCTAATCTGATTGCACATCTTCCTTCTGGAGCTAGTCCACATCTATCTGATCTAAAGTGATAGGAAGCAACTGTCTGCAACTGCTTCCCAGCTCCTTCCCTAGAAATGCACCTTGCTTTCTGATCCTGACTTGGGACTCTCATCTGACAAATGCAAGGAACAAGGAGTACCACTGGCTTAATTCCCATCAACTTTCACATGCAGAAAAAACCCTGTTAGTTAAAAAAACACTGTAAAAATTGAGGTGGAGAGATGCTCACAAACTGATACATTTTGACATTACCAGGAAGTTGTAGAGAATTCATTTAATGAAAAACAGGATTTTTCAAATAAATCTGATAAAAATTCTTCAGAAAAATTCAGGTCTGTCTGCTAAGGTTTGATTGTATTGTGTGTACACATGTGGTTGGACTTTTATCAGGCATGGGACAGTAGGTAAGGCAAAATAACACGGGACAAAACCATCTGATACCCAGCACACATGATGTTGAAGCATGTACCACAGCCTCTTCATTGTTACTGATATGTGGCTCAGTTAAAGCAACAAGGACTACTGGTGCTATAAAAATGCAATTATGCTGAGTAACATATGAGAGAGACATAATGAAGTATTAGCAAAATATTACTGGAGAAAATATTAAATTGTGTATAAACAAGTTCTAATAGGTACTCAGCATCTAACTAATGTATTTTAACAGTGCATTGCAAGAATCTATTTTTTGCCCAATGCAATTTGACAGTATCATCAAAGGTCTGAAAGGAAGCTAAAATAGGAGGTTAGCACAAAAAGTGATAGACTTAAGTAAATGATAAAGACTTATCAGTTATACAACCCACTGCATTTCAGGTTAATGAATATAAAAGCCATTTGGTCTTGAAACAAAATGACTGGAGTTTAATAATAAGCATAAGCATGAATTGCCCTTCCAGGATACATGATCATTTAAATATCCTTTTAAGCCCTGGCCTCCCAGTTGCCTGCCATCACCCATTACTTTCCGTATTTTCTGCTTCTTTCAGATCTTGGCCCCTATTTTCTAAACTGTGCTTAAGTTGGGAGAAGAAAAGTTAAAAAAAAAAAAATCCAGAAATATTTTACACAGTATTTTTCACATATTACAAGCACTTACAAAAAGGTGTCTCCTATACACCTATCCAAAATTATCTGATTCAAGTACAAAACCAAAAACAAACAACCCCACAACTTTTACAGTTGGCCTAATAAAGGGAGAATTACTTCTGTCTTGAGCATACTAAATTCAGACTTGAAAATTTTTAATCTTTAGCTGCTCAAAAATAGTAGGTTTTATCACAGTCAGTATATGGTATGATTACATACTTAGCATGACAGAGATCATAGGTTGACACGGGACTACTGTTTGGCTTTCTGCTATCCACTGGACCACTATTTGTTGTCTAAGAAAGTAAATAGTAATGCCTATTTTCTGCTCTTTGTGTCTCCTTTGACCAAAAAAAATCCCTTTCACTACACTTCTCAGTTCTTTCTATTCATCTGGACTGGCACGTTGTCTTGCTCCAGCAATGTGCTTTAGCAGATTTGGAGTTACCAAGAAGCATTTTTTTAATTCTAAAATGAGATTTACAAAAAGCTCTCTCTGGAAACTGAAAGTGTCTTGCAGGGCTCTTGCCTCAGGCAAGCTCAGAAAGCATGTGAAGATACCATAAAGGCTCCTGTTTGAACAGTTCTTCTCACCTTCAGCCAGGTTATTTCCCCTAGTAAACTGCAGGTTAGACTGGCAGATATCTTGCCTGCCTTTCTCTCCCTTTTATTGCCTCTGTTTATATTTTCAGTGAGCTGGTGCATCTCCAAACATGTCCATTATATTTTGCATGAGTCAGTGCAGGAAATTGCTCTAGTTGTGGTCTCTCTCTCCCCCTCATTTCTCTATTCAGGATGCGCAATATGAATTTGTCTTAATTTCCAATTTATTACAGTGCAATACTATTTTTAGGATATGGTGTGTGGTGGTGTGGGCTTTTTTAAAGCAAAGAAAAAGAAAAGATAGTGCAGGTATCTCAGTAGCACAGACCATTCCTTTTTTTTTTTGCCCTTTTTCCTTCACCTGTGAATGAAGTCACTGAAGTTACTGTGCATGACTTCCCACATGTGCCTCTGCAATGCAATGCAAATGGGAGTTGGCTTTGGAGATATTATTTCTCTTCTCTCACTCATCAGTGTGGGTCTCCCTATCATCAGCTCCCCAGAAAGCAGGCTCTGTGCTGGTCTAAGTGCATCTTCAGTCTTCCTATACCTCCTCCTTTTTATGTTAACAGTGTGAACAGCAATCAAAATTACATCAGTCTCCCTCTACAAACAGCTGCCATATGCAAGTTTATTGCAAATCAGCCTTCATGTGACTATCTCTTCCTTTGAACACAGAATAAGTCCAAACCTTATACCTGAGCTACCACAGCCATTCATCTGGTGTCAGTGAGTGATAGTGTCTTTTGGGGAATAGGCTTCTGAGCATCTGGTGTCTGGAAGGAAATAAACTGATGCAAACACTAGGACAGCAACACCTTGTCAGACCAAAGATCCCTACAATCCTTTCTCTGACAATACCTGTCAGAAGATGTCTCTGCTACAGTTAAGAAACATCACAAACTCATGCTGATGTTTTTTTCTGGATGATCTGTCATCCCTCAGTGGCAAATCAGACTTTGGGGTGAGAAAAAACATTTTCATATTTATAATTTTTTCTTCCACTAGTTTTTCTGATCATTTTTTATTTCAGGTAAATTTCTAACATTCAAAACATCCTTTTAACAAAGGATTCCACAACTAACCACACATTTTAAGAAAACCTGCCTTCCTTGTTTATGACCTGCCAAAGACTTGTTTCATTTGTTTCATTTTATGACTTTCAAGTTACTGCAGTGGAAGAAACAGTGCTAACTATTCTTCTTTCCTTCCCATCATGATAGTATAGACTTATGTCACATCTCTTCTATGACAAGTCCTTTACAGAAAATCCCAGTCTTATATTTACTTGCATGGGGGTCATCCAATACCTTTGACTGTCCCTGCTGTCCTTTGACTTTCCCAGGTCCTGTGCTCCTTACAAAGTTGAGATACCAGTTCCAAATCAAATACGCATGATGCCTACACGGCACAACAGTAACATATTCTATTTTGAGCTCTATTTGTCATTGTACTTCATAATATTTTATTTTCCTTTTAGCTAGTGTTGAGCATAGTTTTCATGGATCTACAAAGTTAGGAGTGTTCCCTGATACTACTATTTCAAAGTTACCTATCCAAATTTCATTTACCATCTGGTCTCTCACTAACTCATTGTCATAATATCCTTGTGCAGTACTTTTCAAGTGTCTCATTTTTATAACCTTGATAACTTGGCAACCCCTGTGAATTTCTTCACCTCACTGTTCACTTTCTTCTTAAATCATGCATTAGTATGGTGAACAGCATATATATGACATAGACCCGTGTAAGACTCCACTGCTGATCTTCTTCCACTGTAAAAATTTATTTCTACATTATTTTTATCATACCTATTTTTATGAGAAAATTTTCTTTTACCTCATAGGAAGTCAATTCAAGAACTTTTGGAGAAGAAACTCCAAACAGAAATGTTTTTAGAATACCAAATGGCTACATGAACTCATCTTCCTTATACACATACCTGTTGACTTCTTCTATTATAGTCCTTACTATATTTATCCCTAAGATACTATATTTATCCATGTTTTATCTAATTCTATCCTTTACTGTAGTTTCTGACACTTTTCTGGGTACATACATACCTTAAAGATTTATGTTAGTCCCTGAATGATCTCATAAAAAATTGTATCCTGAATCTCTGTTACAAGGGAAATTATATGCTACAGTTAATATTTCAGCTATTTCATCCAAGGCAACCTATAGAATCTGAGAGACAGGTGAACATGAACTGTTTCTGACAAATTTTAGAGTTCAGTTTATTGATTTATTCCTCAGCTCCTCTACTTAAATGTTTATTTTGAGACAGATTCTGTGAGTTGCACCCAGAAATAGGAATTATTATGTTTGAACCTCCCCAAACCTATTTTATGAAAAAAACTTCAAAAAGAAATATTTCCTTTTTTATTATAAAATTGTCTTCTCTGAGCTACCTTCACATCTCCAGGCTTCCTTTTCCTGATATATTTAAAAATAATTACTACTTTTTATGCCTTTTGAAAATTGTTTCTCAGATTATTTCTTGCCTTTTTCTTCTGTGTTCAAATCAATAATTATTCTAATGTTCTGGTTTGTTTTCCTCCTTTGGATAAGGCAGCAAGCTTTGGCTCTGCTGCACTTGAGGAGGCACAGCAGCCTGTGCAAACATAGAGTAATGTACATTCTTGGATACTCATAGGGGATGTGAACTTAGAGATAAAAACTGTGTGCTGACATATACAATTATATACCAATAGTTTTCAAGCACTGATGGAAAATGCACAGCACCTTGTATAATACATTTCTTGATATCTGGACAATATTTGTGCTTAAAACAAGTAAAGGTTTCATAGCTTGCCCATGATACTTCAAAGAACCATTCCACAGAGTCAAAAAGTAAATCCAATTCCTTCTAAAATACAAAGTTCCTGGGATTGTTCATGATGCTAGATACTGAACCTCAGTGGATTCATGAATATATAATTTTTTAAAACTATTCTAAGAGAATTATAAAAATAGATGTAGAATTTGGTAATTTTAGAGATGGTTCTATCTTGGGAACTCCTTAGCTATAGTAATCTCAGTCTAGCAAAGCAATTTTAGAGAGTAAATTTATGATGTGTTTGAAATTCACCAAAAAAAATTAAAAAAATATAAAAATTAAATGCAAAAAAATCACAATCATAATACTAGGTTGAAAGGGACCTCAGGGATCATATGGTCCATCTTTTCTTGGCAAAAGCACAGTCTAGATAAGATGCTCCAGCACCCTGTACAGCTGAATCTTAAATGGGTACCAGTGTTGGGGAATCCACCACTTCCCTGGGGAGATTATTCCAATGGTTTATCATTCTCATTGTGAAAAATTTTCCTCTTGGGTCCAACTGGAATCTCCTAAGGAGTAACTAGTACCCATACCCCTTGTCTCTAACATGTGACCCCTTGTAAAAAAGGAGTCTCCATCATATTTGTGGCCACTCTTTAAATACAGGAATATGATGATAAGGTCTCCCTTGAGCCTTCTTTTCTCAAGACTGAGTAAACCCAGTTCTCTCAGCCTTTCCCTATATGGCAGCTTTCCAGTCCTTTGATCATCTTTGTAGCCCTAATATTTTTGTAGTCCTATGTATTTTTGTAGTCCCTAGATGCACACACCAACAAAGAAGTGAGCATAGAACCTTCTCCATCACAATTAGCAAAGGGAAAAATGATTTTTGTGTTTCACACAAAGTGTGGTATGCTTCCACCATCTGTCCAGCTGAGATATTGAGCAAAACCTGAAGTGAATGAGGGTGTTTTATATGAAAACATTCCTTGCTTTCTTGAGACTAGGCACTGTATAAGGAACAAATTTTAAGTTCCTAGGAAAATTCTTTCTTCCAACTAATGCTGAGATTTACTACACATAATTAAGTTCATATTCAAATGTGTAAAAATAATCAAAATAAATGTTCATATGGTCTTTAATTATGTAAAAAATCAGTTTGACTAACTGTTCTGCTCCATACAGAATAAAACACTGAAATAACAAGTGCACCAGTCAGTGAAATGCTGTACAGAGAACAAAATAGAGGTACTTTGTTTCATCGGAGAACTGCCATAATCATATGACAGTTATACTATAAGTTATGGGTAAGGCGACAGGACAATGCATTAGATTAATACTTTGCCTTTTTAATCTATTAATCTACCACCTTTGGGATATGATTTTAAATCCACTGCAAAGCAAAGTGACTGAAAATCATTCCATCCTGACAGCTTTAAAAGATCACAAGTGAAATGTGTTAAGAAGGTCTCAACCCAGTTGATACTGAACAGGAGCAGTCATCTCAGAAGATACCCAGCATTGGTCCTCTTTCAGCATTCTCACCAAAACAGATAGCTTTATTACAGCAAGGGGTATTTCATACTGGACTAGTAATAAAATGATTGAAATAGCTGCTGAAGAATCCCAGGATAAGTGTACTACAGCTTCATTGTCAAAGAATATTTTATGTCCACCTAGTCAGATATAGTCATACATAAAAAGTTAGGAAAACATTTTCCCTGGTGATGCTGGTATGAAAAGGGCAGAAGGTTATGATGCAAAAGCAATGCATTTGATGGGTTTTTTTTTAACTTTTCAGAATCGATAAGAGAATGACAAAATCATCTGAAAGGCAGAAAGAAGCTAGTTAAACTGTTCTGCAGCATTAATGTGCTACTTTAAATTATAACATGAAAATTCTTTAGCTGGTCTTTTCTAAATACAGTAAGTTGGTTTTTTAAAGCGTTTTTTTCTAAGATGAAAAATATTCTAACAACTGCTGTGGTTTCTTCTGTCTCACTAATAAATGTGAGCAAAGTCAAATAACAGCTTTAGTAATTTTCCTGCTGGTGAATTCCTAATTAAATAGTTTATTAGTAGATTATCTAACCTTCATTTAATGAGGCCCTCCAGATGTTGTGTCTTAAGTGAAACAAAAAGGAAAACAGCTGAATGCTAAGCACAACATAATTGGTTATGGTCAGCTTAGAAAAGACTGCATTCTCATATTACCATTACTGTAATAACACATGATCTTCTCTAGACATTGTCAATGAGTGATGACCTACAGAAAATCTTTTAACTATCTCCAGTTATAATTTTAAATATACTTGGCTGTATACGCTTCACTTCTATTTAACATTAGTCTTCTCCCCACTACTTGTGTGCAGCTGTCTCTTAACACTTAAAGAGATTCTGGCTTCCATTTTTCTGCTCTCTTTATGACACATTTTTTATGATGAAGTTTTGTCTGTTTGTTCCTTCTAAAGAACTGTGTCCAGTACAGATTCATATTTCCTTTTCTTAATAGTTAGCCAGCAAAATCAGCTCAAATCATCCTATACAGAAGTTTTCATGGGATAATAATTGTTCAAAAATAAAGCATTTGAGATTTAAGTAGAACAAACAGAATTTTCATACAGGATAGGGAACAGTCTATTAGCATAACTGACTACAAAAACTAAGTTTAAGACACTGCCTGCATAAGTATGATGAGAAACATTTAAAACACAATTACTTTTTTTTTTTTTTTTTTTTTTCAGTATTCATACTGAATCTTATTGGAGAAGTATGCATTTTTTCTTCTGGAGAAACATGGAGATGATTTACTTACCTTTTCACAGCTATTAGCAATTTTAAATTAGTCATGTGATACTTCTTTGAAGACTCCAACAACAGAATGTAGATACAGGAAGATAAAGATATTTTCCATGAACATCCAAAAGATTTTCAAAGGAACCAGATAGTCATAGGATAAAAGGGATTATAGCATGGATCAATACTGTACTTCTGTTTGGAAACGGAGGTTGGGAAAAGATGGTCAATTCTTATGACGGATGGAGGATTTTCAATTGAATGATCTGCCCTAGGGTTCGTGCTGGTCATGTCCCTGGAAGAAGAATAACCAGGTAACAAATTTTCTGATGACACTATTAAGGATAGCAAAGCTAGGGCCAACTCTTCAGAACATCACAGGGATCTCTTGTGATTCAGAGTTTGGGCAGTAAAATGACAGATGAAATTTAGTTTTGATAAACCTGGACTGAGGCCTATGGTAAAATAAGTCCTACCCCTACATATAAAGGTATGGTTCCTGAGCACTGTCATTTAGGTATGAGAAAAAAACCCATCAACTTAACACATTCTGGCAGTCAAAAAGGCAAATCAGCTTTAGGAATTAGATGGAAACAGATGTCTGACATCTTGAATGGCAGAAACTGTAGTCCTCCCATCTCCAGGAGGAGATCATTGAATGGGAAAAGATTCAGAGGGCAAGAACAACTAAGAGTATAGATCACTAAGGAAGTGATTAATTTTCTTCAGTTTGGAAAATAAACAACTGTAGCAAAATATGATAAAATCATCTTTAAAATGGAAAAGGTGGGCAGGAGTGGCCAGTTAACTGTCACTTGAAGTATAATAAATAAGAGGAGGTAAATGTTGTTAGAAAGAAAAACTTTCAAAGGAAAGAAAAGAAGGTTATATTTCCTAAAGCAATGTAGTTACATTTGTTCCTTTGATCATCAGCCCTTCTGAACTCAGGCTAAAGTAAAACAGCCTGGGTTTTATCCAGGGATTTATTTCTTTTAAGAAAGATAGTAAAAGCATATTTTATTCCAAATGAGGATTATATGTTTAGCTAAGTATTGAAAAATCTAGTGTTAACATTTAAGACCCGACCATCTCACATTATCTAAATAAGACAAAGAAGAGCCTGAAGACCACATGGGAAGATACTCAGAATGGTTCTCCATGGAAAAGTGCACCTTCATCTTGCCACTTTCAGACAATTCTCTAAGAGTGAACCATCTGCAAGGTAATCATCATGACTGACTGGTTTTCTACCTGTCACTTTTCAGTGAACATTCATATTGATGTTTTTGATCTATGAGTTGTGTTGAGATTGACTGTTTGAAGGAATACTCATAACGACCATTTCTCTGTTTGTTATTAAGGGTTAGTGAAAAGTCACCCATACCACATGGTCATGTTTCTGTACCCTAATTGTATTATCTAATCTTGCTAGATTCTTTCTACCTCCATCAAAATCAAATAGAGTTTTATTTCTCTAAGAAACTAATCCTGATTGCACTTCTCTAATTATAGTGAACCTTTACAGGAACAAAAGTTAGCTCAGAGTGCTGTTTATGCAGCACAAATATCTAAGATGCAAGTGCATCAAACTCAAACTGCCATTTGAAATTTGAAAAATATTTGTGAAATTTTTTCTTAAATTGCCCATTAATATCAGCATGTATGATTGCCATCAATAAGTAGTGGACTAGTCTAAACAGTGAGGGCAGATGTATCTGGGAGTTAGCAGGTGGACCTTTTACAAACTGATATTGCAACAATAAATATACTTAAGCTTCAGGACTCCTGTGAATCAGATCATTCAGACTAGTCGGGTCTCAGCTCTTGAAATGTATGAACTAAGGTGAAATTCTTTATAATTCAGACTATAGTCCACAACAATCTGCAGTGTATGTTTGAAAACTACATATTAAAACTCAGTGGATATTAAAGTGGTTACCGGATCTTGGTCAATGGCTTAGAAACATGTATTCCAAATAAGTGCAAGTGTCCCAGGACAAAGATCTTTTACAAAATCAGTTATGCTTGTGGCCAGTTGCTTTTTCTCTAAAGATTATCACTTAGTGCTATTAGGAGGTCCAGATACAACTGTCTGGCGTTCTTTGAAATCAAATAGTCTTCAAACAATCTCCCCCAGTGTATCAGAGTTTGCAAAAATACTTTATGCTTTCCTCATTTTACATTGTTACAAGTTATTTGAGAGAAGAACTTCATGAAATATGAAAAGACGACAGCAAATTCCCATGCTAGGTGTCAGCAGTATAGACTAGATCTATTTGTACTTCCACAGCTTAGTTAGTTATGCCAATTTAAATGGCACACTTCTATTCTACAGTATAAGTAAACATTAATGAACTGCTCCAAGGAATATGCATATTAGAAATCCTTCCTTAGTACAGAAATGTTGTAATGACCAACACTGAACTATAGTCAAATCTCACATCACCCTGCAGAAGACCGTGGGACAAGATAAGCTCTTCGGCATGACTCCAAGACTAATACCAGCAGGTAGGCCAAGCTAAAAAGCAAATCCAATGTGAAAAGCCATGAACAAAGATTGCTTTTCCACCTTTCATCCTTTAGACTATTTAGGTCAAACCCAGAGCCTTACACTGCACCTTGCAGCTGGGGCATAGCCAAGATGATGGTGGAGCACTTCTCTTGCAAACCACATTTAACTCATGATTCAAAGGCATCTTCACAAAGCACCACACAAAATCCCATGAAGATTATATCTCAGTGTGACAAAGCAATGGATTTTTTTAACAGCATCCATATCTGAGAGAAGCATTCACAATCTTCCAAAAAAGCACACTGGACCAAAAGAAATCTGTGCAAATCAAATCTGCCTGTTTATTTGACCTGTGGAGGTGTGGGTCTTTTCTACATTGCAAAGCATACTCTAATTTAGTGGCAAATTTATTTATTTTAATTATGCTATTTGCAAATTTTCTGCAGGATATGCCATAAAAGTAATGAGGTTATGCTATTCCAAGATATCTATCATAGCGTTCTGCTATTAAATAATTTCACTACTTTTGTGTAGATTACCTATCAGTGAGTAGTGCAATACAGTTAAAATATTGCAGTTCTCCTGTAGATTAAATACTGTACAAAGGGTACAGTAGCCTTTATTTCAGTAGCCTGATTATCCACAAGTATGATGTGCAACAAATCACCAGCAGGAAGGATTACTTGGAAAAGTATGAACTACTATTTTATCAATCATTTATTTTAAAAACACAGAGTAGTGTGTTAGAGCCACATTTTATGAACGTGTGTGCCAACTAAATTCCTGTTTAAAATGTTGTATTTTTCTTTGCCTTTAGCATTTGATGGGCCCATACAGTTCAGTTACTTGTAAAAACAAAATACCAGAAACTAATCCAAGAAGAAAATCTCTGTCAAACTCAAGTTCATATGATTATTTTATCTTGTACCTATGAATGATGTCAATTGACTTATACTTTAACTTATTTTAAAGAAAAATTCCAAGAACTAAGATGAAAAGAAAACAAGAAGATTAAATTGAAGGTCATACATTAACTAGATCCTAACTGTGAAAGACTCTAAGACTAACTGTGAAAATTAAAAATTTTACTCAGGAATCAAATATTTTCCATGTGTGAGAACAATAAACAAAAGCAGAGGCCAGGAACTGGGAGGTTTCTTGCATTGATCTAAAGCCATGGTTTATCTATAAAACCTAAGCAAGCATTGGAGGTTTTTAATGCTAAAGCTTAATATTGAAAATAATGGCAGCTAATGCTAAACACATTTTCTCTTTGAAAATATACATTTTGATCTTCATTTATACTTTAATATTATACCTTGAGCCTTCCATCAGTTTGTAAGCTCCTACCAGGACTCTAAATTTATCTTTATAATCAGAAGCTTTAGAAGATTTGTAGTGAAACTACAAGCACCTATATAAGACCAAAGGGTCTTAGAAATATAGGAGCTGTGTTTACACATATTTTGGTTTTGTTATATTTAAACATAAATGATGGTTACATTTGGACAAATGACAACCACCTTTTTGGAACAGATAAAATTCAAAATGCCAAGACAAATTATAATGAAAATATCCTTATAAACCTCTACTTACATGCACATCAGTGTTGTCCTCCAGACTTGACTTCAGTACGCTGCCTTTGTAAATCTGCAGTAACACTCATCTGACTCCTTCAGTGGCCTTTCTTCATGACTCCTTCAAGGCCCTGCTCTCTGTGTGCTCCCTGCTATTCTCAACAGTGGACAAACTCCTTGTGCTCCAAATGCTTGACTGGCAAGGCTGTACCACTCACACCTCTCCAGGGAAAGGGCAGTCCCTAGTCCCAGTCAGTTCCCTCTGGAGGAAACATGACACAGTAGCATCCACAAGTAAAGTAAATACCATCAGTCTAGCAAGCCAGGGAAAAATAAGCAAGCAAAAAAACAAACAAAATTGTAACTGCTTTTCTAGTAGGTTTCCCAAATAGTAAGAAATACACATTATTTTGTTTTCCAAATGGTAGGAAATACATGTTACTTAATTTAATTCACAGTGTGAACTTGTCTGAATTCAACATCGCCCTCCTACTTCACCAAAAACAGTTACTCCATCTGAAGTATATCAAACCTATTTTCAACTAAAATGGAAGACTTAACTGTGATAAATATATACATACATTTCCAAAAAGTGTGAGTGAGATGACGTGTTTTTTCTGAAAAGAGGCCTTGCAGCCATGACAGTTGTTAAGGCATAAACACCCATGCTTTTCTGCCTCTTAATTTTAAAAAGTATGGTTTCTCTTAATCAGACAGAATAACATCAGACTTTCATGTACAGGTCATTAAAGATGAAATATAAAACTAGAATTTCAATTCAGTTTCAGAATTTAGAAGAAATATTTTTAAAATAAAGTAGATCTTTAAAACCTTCTAACCTGACTGTGCACCTGTCAGGCCTGTTTAAACTCAGAATCAATATTAGCTTATGCTAAAAGAAATCAAACTGAAATATCTAGAGGTGATGATACCCTGGAATTATTCATCGCATTAAGCATAGGTATCCTTACATTTGTATTTAATTCCATTTAAATACCATCAAACCAAGATTAGTTTAAATAGTATCAATAAGTTTTAGCTTCCTATTGTGAAATAAGGCAATGGGGACTTTTTTTGTATGTTGCACAAAAATATTATATCCTGTAAAATTTTCATGAAAACGTTTTACATTGTATAGAGTTCACTTAATATTTTCAAAGTTATCAAGGAAATCTCAGAAACTGATTGATATATAACCAACTTCTTTCTGTTTTTCATACCTTGATGCTTGCCTGATTATAACTGAGATTTTTGTTACTTAATATACAGAAAATCAGAAGTGAAAAATTAATACTAAAATCAACCTAGAAACATCCCTACAGTTTTCCCAAAATTAGAATGTATGTAGTAGGTGGCCTTGTATCTCCATGTATAATTTGGACTTTAAGGCATTCAGTTTGAAAATATTTGACATGGTTACTAGGTTTTCTACTAATCAAAACTAAAACATCAACCCTTCTAACATGTACCCTTACAGATAGCTCTATAAGCAACAACAGCTTCCTGTCACAAGGTAGTACTCCTTTGTAAACTTAGATGCCTAAAGTTTGGCTCCTAAATCCACAGTACGGAAGCTACTGCTTTGTGGCTAGGCTGCAAAGCATGCTGCAATCAATGCAATCTCACCATCTTATATACAAATGTTTTGTCTTATCCATATACTTATGTATGGATTTAGAACTCTTCAGGAGACATGGTTTGATCACTTTGGATTATTACTTTTGTTTGATCCTTCTTAATCATGAGAACATGACTTCTGCACTATAGAACAGTTTGGTCAGCATACTTTAAACTTCCTCCCATAGATCCAGTTTAGAGTTTCAAATTATTCTTTGAGCACTTGAACATCTGCAAGGAATGCATAAAAAATTTAAGAGAAAATGGAAAACTGTCTTTCATTTTTTCCTTTCTTCAGTCATAAAAGACAAGGCTATCACAGAATTGAACAATTCTGAAACTAGACTGCTATAGAAAGCAGTTACGTGTTGTATGCTACAGAATCACAGAATGACAAAATGGTAGGAGTTGAAAGCGACCTCGAGATCATCTAGCCAAACCCCACAGCTAAAGCAGGGTCACCTAGATCAGTTGCACAGGATCACAACCAGGTGGGTTTTGAAAGTCTCCAGAGAAGGAGACTCTACAAACTCTCTGGACAGCCTGTTCCAATGCTCTGTTACCCTCAAATTAAGTTTTTCTTTATGTTTAGGTGGAACTTTCTGTGTTTCAGTTTGTACCCTTTGCCTCTTGTCCTACCACTGGGCACCACCATAAAGACACTGGCCCCATCGTCTTGGCATCCACCCTTTAGACATTCATAAGCATTGATAAAATTCCCTCTCAGCCTTCTGTTCAGGCTAAACAGCCCCAGGTGTCTCAGTCTTTCCTTTTAAGAAAGATGCTTCAGTCTCCTCATCTTTGTAGCCCTCTGTTGGACTCTCTGAGCGGACATAGTACTCCAGATGTGGCCTCACTAGGGCAGAGTAGAGAAGGACAACCTGAGAACCTTCCTCAATCTGCTGGTCACATTGTTCTCAATGTACCCCAGGATATGATTAGCCTTCTTGGTCACAAGAGTCCACTACTGGCTCATGGCTAACTTATTGTCCACCAGGACTCCCAGGTCCTTCTCCACAGAGCTGCTTTCCAGCAGGTCAATCCCTAACCTGGTGTATGGGGTTATTCCTCCCCAGGTCCAGGACTCAACACTTGCCGTTGTTGAACTTCAGGTTCCCCTCTGTCCATCTCTCCAGCCTGTCCAAGTACAACACTGTACTTTCATGCTGCTATTATCTGTATCTCCTGTATAAATATTTCACATGGGAAAACAAAAATCTTATAACATTGTTTCATGGCTGTTAAATGGTCAAGATGGCTTTTTTTTTCTTTTTAATGAAAAAGACACAGAATAAATCTCTCCTATTTGTAATTATAATTTTTAATTTGAGGTTTCTTTTCTTCAGGTGGCTTACAGTACTGATACATCTCTCAGTGTTTTGTAATCCAAGAACACTGTTACTTCAAAAAAGACCCTGGAACTCCTTTGGGGAGATAATAATTACTTATTCCAAATCTTCAGTTAGATTAATCATAACATGATGTTATCTTGCCACTCATTTAAAATAAATGAGACCAAACCAAATGGTTTGTGTTTATTTGTCATTAAGGTACTCTTGCATATTTTGCTGATAAGGCAATGCATATGAAGAGTTATTATATCAGCTGTTCTTTGCCATAGCCATAATCCAAACACTGCAGAACTTCAAGTAGTTCTTGAACTGCAGAGTACTTTTCCAAACTTGTGCTAACAAGGAAATAAAATCCCAAAGATTTAAGCATACAAATCATAATCCATTTCTTCCTCCAGATTCATTGATCCAATTCTGTTAGATACACAGATGTGAAGCTGAATTAACATGGTGATGAATTTGGCATTCGGTTAGTAATTATATCATGAAAAGCTGGCATCAAAAAGATTATAAGACAGAGGCTTTGCACTGCAGGGTCTTTGGTGTTAAAGTGAATATCTGGAACTGAGCTCCTCACTTTAGGAAAATAAATCAAACTGGTATTCATTCGTCACATTGCTCCAGTTATACAAGGACATGATCTAATTTGCTTTTTTACAGAAATCTTTTATGCACAGTACTTAAATATTTCCTTTGGGAGAATATTTCTGAGAGGCTGTTACCATCAATATGTCCAGAACTGAATATCCCTTTAATTTCACTTAGGTGTGTTTTGAGTGCCATTTCTTGCTTATGCAGTGCTTTGGCTGTTGTGATGAAGTTTCACTCACTCCTTCGCTAAGGCCCATGATGACAGGCTTCTTTCTTTAGTTTTTAACCTCAACATCCTCATCCTGGTGTTTATACTACCCATACCTACCTCTCTATCTTCATTCTCCACTTCTTTCCTTCCTCTTCCTTCTGCCTTTATTTTTCTATTTAGACTGCATGCCATTCAGACCCTCCCTGGTTTCTCTTATTTTGTTTTTGTAAATCACAGCTTGTGAAATGGAGTGTTATTCTTTGTTGCATTTAATTGAGAAAATGTTATTTTATTACAAGGTGTTAGATAAAATGAATGCAACTTCTGCCTAAATATCAGGACTCACTTTTGAGCTGCAGGAGGACTGCACACCAGGCCTAAGATTACCAAGAATGCTGGTATGCCCATCATTAGACAGCGGTGGCTCATATCAGCTGAGACCTTCATATCTCCTTAACAGAGAAATATGCTACTTCCACAACAAACAAACAAACAAACAAAAATCAGACTACACATAGATTTGAGAAAAACTGAGATTCTCCATCAATCAACATGGAGAAGCACATGCTGTCCCTTCCACTAAACACAGGGAGACTGAGCTGTTCATTGCATGTGAGTTCACTTGCATTCCAATTAATTCAAATGTCTACATCAGTGCTTATGGAGAGTGTCTTGGTTTGAGTGAAAACAGAACTAATTTTGTTCAGTGATTTTGTTTTTCAGTTCAGTACTTCTAACTAACAGAACTTTCTGAAGTCAGCAGCCTGTTTTCACAGACAGTGTCTGCTGCGAGCAGTGATAACACCCCATGTTTAGAGTTAC